>APFE031184750.1:4660-43584 GCA_000404065.3 Pinus taeda | reverse complement strand
AATTTGGTATTTGGGATGTTTGTTTTGAGTATAAATGCAAAAAAATATAAAAATATATATATATATAGCAGACGCTTCACTTCCTAGATTTTTGGAAAATGACGCTTCCGCGCTCCGCGCTTCCGCTTCGCTCCCGCTTCGTGCAACATTGGTTCCGGCTTTTCCAGCAGTTCCAGCTTTTCCTTAGAATCTCTCCTCCTACTAAAACCCAAAGACAAGTAGAGAGAGAAACAGATCCAAGTGTGTGTAGAAATGACTTGAAGTCCTCTTCTATTTATACTAAAACGTAGAGGTTGAATAGACATGACTGTTAGGCTTCTAAGCCTACATAATTTGCTGGTCGACTTAACAATTTGTCCATAACATAAATAAATTATAACTTCATAAATACTTATCGGAATCGGATGATCTTTAGATCAATCCTACACCTCTCAATGAAAGGGATCCAATAAAAATATTAGCTGCCATAAATAATATGACCCACATAGAGTTTGGCCCTAGTTGCCAATTTTAACACTCCCTCTCAACTAGGGAGAACTCCATCCGCTGATCCATATGTCCAACTGTACTATCTCTGCTAGCAGTGCCCTGCACTGCTCTGCTCAACTCTTCTAGCTCTGCTCAGCTCTACTGGCTCTGCTAGCTCTGCTCTGCTCTGTTGGCTCTGCTAGCTCTGCTCAACTCTACTCAGCTCTGCTGGCTCTACTCTGCTCAGCTCTGCTGGCTCTACACTGCTCTGCTCAACTCTGTTGGCTCTGCTTTGCTCTGCTCAACTTAGCTCTGCTGAACCATGAAGAAGAATTGATCGAGAGAATGTGTCATACCATTCTCCACTGACCCGAAGTCAATCTCAGAGTGTGTACCACTGGTCCCAGACCAGTCCTCCACCGACCCGAAGTCAGTGTCATAGTAGGTACAACTCCTACCACTAGTCCCAGACCAGTACTCTACTGACTTGAAGTCAGTCTTCGAGTATGTACCATTGGTCCTAGACCAATCCTCAACCGACCCGAAGTCAGTGTCATAGTGGGTACTACTCCTACCACTGGTCCCAGACCAGTATCATTGATCCTAGATCAAAGAAGGTCATCCTAGCATAGGGAGTACAATAGATACAGCGATGCGTCCATCGATACTACTATGGTCTCTATCCTCATTTCCCTGCTCATTGATCAGATGAGAGGTACTTCCCATGAGTCCCAGACTACATGGGTAGGATGCCTCGACAGGAGAACTAAATAAATCCTGTCCTCACAGGAGAACTAATCATCCTGCTAGACAATCGCCATGGAGAACACATCATCCAGGCCTCACAGGAGAACTAATCATCCTGCTACACAATCGTCATGGAGAACACATCATCCAAACCTCACAGGAGAATTAATCATCCTGCTACACAGGAGAGCGAATCATCCTGTCCCACAAGAGAGAGAATCATCTTGTTCACAAGAGCGAATCATCCTATCCACAAGAGAGCGAATCATCCTGTCCCACAAGAAAGCGAATCATCTTGTCTCACAAGAAAGTGAATCATCTTGTCCACAGGAGAGCGAATCATCCTGTCCACAGGAGAGCGAATCATCCTGTCCCAGTGCGCACCACCCAGGGAGGGTGAGTCACCCTTTGGTTGTATGTTGCTCCAGTAAGAACCACAAGCCCCCAGAGCTCCTAGAGCTCAATGTATACAACATGCAGGACCCTTGTACAAGGGTCTCTTGACGACTCCAATTCGTTCGAGTAAATCACAGATTTGATCTTTCCCTCGGGGCTTAGACAAAGTGTAGCAACCTGTACATCATCTCATAGCGATGAAGCTTCCTTGCTCATAGACTTACCATATCCCAGATAAGGTAGTATCTGATGTTTATATGCTGGAGCAATCATCGAATACGGGATTCCTCAATAATCGAATCCCACCTCTGGTTGTCACAGAGAATCACAGTAGTAGAAACAACTCACTTGAAGAGCTTCCCCAACCAAGCAGCTCCATACGCTCCATACGAGATCATACTCGTAGATATGTATCCGATCTCAATGGTGCTTATGACAACCGACTTTTGCTTCCTACTCATCCATGATATCGAAGCAAAATCCAAAGAGAAACAGCACTAAGAAGTGCTCTAGTGATCCTCCACACTGCCTGCCCCATCAGCATTCAAATAATCATGCAGTTTCATATTTCCAGTAGTGTATCTCAATTCATGAGAGATTGTGCCCTGAAGACATCTCAGAAGATTCTTGGCACCAATCCAGTGAGGTTCAACCAAATATAAGCTCACCGTGCTAACTGCAAAACATATGTCTGGATGGAAGTTCACCAAGAACATCAACGCGAATGAGTTTATGAGATTCAAAGGCATTTCCCAAATCTAGTCTGACATCACTACCATATAACTTCTGAAAGTTAAGATCCTCGAGGTAGTCACAGGCTTGCAGTTCACCATTCCACATCTAGAATCCAACTTCCTCTTACTTCTGCAAATGAGAGGGTCTGCACCTATTAGAAGTAGGTCGTCCTCATAAGGTGCTGGTATGAGAGGTCTATCATCCAAAACCTTCAGATGGTTTGGATCCGTTTCACTCCTAGTGAATCTCAGCTTTATCAAACAGTTATCGATCCTCTCATACTGTGCCCGGGGTGTTTTGCTTCAAGCCATAGAGGGCTTTCTTCCACCTGCATATGTGAGATTCCTGATTATCAATCTCAGACCCCTTGGGTTGTTCCAGACCTGTGGACCTGCTACATGAGGGGAATGGTCCCCTTGTAAGATTTTCCTTCAGTACATCTCAGACATGTACTTTCATGCTCCTTTTGAATTCAGGCATCCCTGTCACCATCTGACTCACAGACCTTCAGTGCTACGTGACAATGGACATGGTCCCCAATGGACTTCCTGCAATTTTGATACAACCCTGAACTCAAAAACATCTTTGAAAAATCTATTTCCAAACACGTACCTTTCCATCAATGAGTGCCACCCTGAAACCTTTGACTTCCATTTCAGAGATGGACACCAGGTTCTTCTTGCGATCAGGTACATAAAAGTGATTCGGGGTTCCTTGCTTTCTTTGAAGACTCGACCATTTCCTTGATGACCTGCATTACCTTCGGACACTCCTTCGCATAATGGCCGAACTTATTGCAACCAAGGCATCCGCCTTTCCTTCCACCCTTAGATCCGAACTTCCCAATGAAGTGATCTTTAGATGGGCCATCAAAAACTTCCGCTACGCCATTTTGATAACATGTTCTGCTTCAACTTCACCCTTTGTGAACTTAAAAGAGAGATGTGGAACCCATTGATCTTTTTTTCTTGTCCCTATTGCCTTTGGTGATTGCTCTTTCACTCTTGCTTGGGCATTGTCTTCACCTCAGCGTCGATACCACGTTAATTTTAGGTATGTTCTATTGTAGAGCAATTTATTTCAATTTCTTTTCCACATTAGCAATCACATCAGCATAAACTAAACTGCAGATAGAACATAAATATAAATCGCAGAAGACAAGCCAAGACAAGAGGACACAAGATGTGGCGCTAGCCAGGGACAAACCCCAATGTGGGGAAACCCTTGATTAATTCTTCTTTTATGTTCTTCAAAGTTCAGCACAGAAAGTGAGAGAGATAGTACATTTACAATAGAAGTCAATCACTTTGACTTTTGATATCGACATGAGATCAGTTGAAGACATATTGGTTCAACTGATTCTCTAAGGTGACCAGTTCACCTATCATAGTGCTGCATCTCGTCTATTTGTTGCACATTACCATGTGACACCTTGCGTATGTGTTGAACCTTGATGACTGAGCTGCTCTCATCTTCATGCTGCATCTTCCATGGTCTTATTCATCATCAAGCTGCCCATGCTCATGATCTCATTCATCATTATGTTGCCCATGCTCATATCATCATGCATCATTATGTTGCCCATGCTCATATCATCATGTTGCTTATTATGTTGCCCATGATCTCATACATCATGTTGCCTTCCTTCGGACACAGACGCTCCAACTGTTTCGACAGTTCCTGGAAGTTCCAGCTTTTCCGGTAGTTCCGTCTTTTCTGGCAGTTCCGGCATTTCCGGCTTTTCCAGCTTTTCTGGCTTTTCCGGTATTTCCAGTGTTTCTGGCAGTTCCGACAGTTCCGGCTTTTCTAGCTTTTCGAGCTTTTCTGGCTTTTCTAGCTTTTCTGGTATTTTCGGCTTTTCCAGCGTTTCCAGCTTTTCCGGCAGTTCTAGCTTTTCCGGCATTTTGGGCTTTTCCAACGTTTCCGGCTTTTCCAGCAGTTCTGGCTTTTCCAGCTTTCCGGCAATTCCGGCTTTTCCTTAGGATCTCTCCTCCTACTAAAACCCAAAGACAAGTAGAAAGAGGAAGAGATCCAAGTGTGTGTAGAAATAACTTGAAGTCCTCTTCTATTTATACTAAAACGTATTGGTTGAATAGACATGATTGTTCGGCTTCTGAGCCTACATAAGTTGCTAGCCGACTTAACAATTTGTCCATAATAAATAAATTCATAACTTCATAAATACTTATCGAAATCGGATGATCCTTAGATCAATCCTACACCTCTCAATGAGAGGAATTCAATAAAAATATCAGCTGCCATAAATAATATGACCCACATGGAGTTTGGCCCTAGTTGCCAATCTTAACAATATTGACCGTTGATCTCAAGTAATGTGATCTAATCTCAAATGTCAATCACTTTCGTGCAGTGTTGCACGATCCTTCCCCCCCAAGGATCCAAAGGCCAGATAACGCGTCCCATATAGATCCTTGGGTTATCCTCCTGCATAACCGCGGATTCGAAAATCAGATCCTCGGTTCCGTCATTTTGAGGTGATTCCTAGAAATCCAGAACCACACAAGCTCGATCTGCGGTTTCGGATTCCCGATCCGCGGATCCGAAAAAGGATATGTCGCAGATCTATGGAGGTTCGGGGACAAACGCATTCAAATACTCACAAATTCATATTTATTATTATTAGAAAATAGAAAATGGTTACAATTTGTGGGAGGCCCCTGGCTTTATACTGCCTTGGGTGCCTCTTGGTGAATGGGCATGATCTTTGATCATGCCTTTTGCCTAATAACTATTAATTAATTAATTTTTTATTTTACATTCCCCGCCAAAAAGATGCTTTGTCCTTAAAGCATACGTAACGACGGATGTTGTTGACAAAACGCTTCAGTCTCCCAAGAAGCTTCTTCCTCTGGTATATCCTTCCACTCGATCAAGTATTCCTTGATTACACGAGATCGAAGCTTCTTTTCCCTGGTGGATATGATACCTTTTGGTTTTAAGATGACCCACCCTTCATCATCTATGGATGGAAGTGTTGCTTGTGCTGATTGATGGTCACCAAGTGCCCTTTTAAGGCAGGATACATGGAAGACGTTGTGAACACGACTTTTATCTGGAAGGCTTAAACTATATGCAACTTGACTAGTCTTTTTGTTAATCTGGTATGGTCCATAGAACTTTGGTGCCAATTTATTGTTACCTTTTTGTTTCAAAGACAACTGTTTGTATGGCTGAAACTTGACAAATACCCATTCTCCAACTTCAAATTCTCTCTCGGTTCTGTTTCGATCAGCTTGTTGCTTCATATGGTTTCTTCCATTATTTAAATTTTCTTTTAGAGTTTGAACAATTTTTTGGGTTTCTTCTTGTTGGTTTTTAACAACTGGTAGATTTGTCTGGACAGTAGTTAGATCCTTCCATTTCGGATGTTCATACCCATACAAAGCTTGGAATGAAATCATTTTTGCTGACGTATGATAAGTAGAATTATACCACCATTCAGCGAGATGCAACCATTAAACCCACTTATTTTGTTTTTCTGTCGCGTAACAATGTAGGTAGGCTTCCAAACATTTATTGAGAACTTCTGTTTGTCCATTTGTTTGAGGTTGTTAAGCGAAACTCATATTTAGGTAGGTTCCTATATGGTTGAACAATTACTTCCAAAAATTACCCTTAAATTTGGCATCTCTATCACTCACAATGACTTTTGGAAAACTGTGTAATTTATAAATATTTTTGCAAAATATCTCAGCTTTTTGTTTAGCTAAGTTTGATTTCTTCATTGCAATAAAGTGAGTATATTTGGTGAGTCTGTCAACTACTACGAAAATCTTATCCTTGCCCTCAAATACAGGTAATCCTTCAATAAAGTCCATGGATATTTCTTCCCATTTCTTATTCGAAATGTTTAAGGGGTGAAGTAATCCAAGTGTCGTAATATTTTCACTTTTATTTCTTTGACATTTGTCACATTCTACTACATATTTCCGAATATCGCAACTCATCCCCTTCCAAAAGAATGATTGTCGTGCATTGTAGTAAGTTTTAAAGAATCCTAAATGTCTGGCTAACAGTGAATCATGTGACTCCTTGAGTATCTTGGATTTAAACTTGGAGTTTGACTTCAGATAGATTCTTCCTTTGTACCATAGAATATCATTCTTCCATTCAAATTTTGAGTTGTCTGGAAGGTTATTGATTATCGCAGTTATTTCTGGATCCTTGGCATACTCACTTCGAATCTCATTAAGCCATTCAGAAACAACAACCAAGACTACAAGTAATGCTGGTTCTTCGTCCTTCCTAAACAAGGCATCTGCTACTACATTGTCTTTCCCCCTTTTATGTAGTATCTCCATGTCAAAGGCGGCAATTTTTTCAATCCATTTTTGTTGTTCATCGAAAAGTGTTTTTTTGTTGAAGGACGTGCTGGAGACTATTATGGTCTGTTCGAATGGAAAACTTACTTCCCAAAAGATATTGTCTCCACTTAGCCAGTGCGTGCATAATAGTGAGCATTTCCTTGTTGTATGTGGACTTAAGACGTTCTCTTTTATTGAGCTTCCTACTTTCAAAAGCTATTGGGATGCCCTTCTTTCATTAACATTACACCTATACTGAATCTGGAAGCGCATCACACTCAATGATAAATGGTTTAGAGAAATCTGGAGTTGCAAATACTGGGGCATTAGACATAACTTCCTTCAATTCTTCAAACACCTTCCGGCTTCCTCATTCCACTGAAATGAATTCTTCTTTAAAAGGTTTGTTAGAGGTGCAGTTATATGTGCATAGTTTTTAATAAATCTTCAGTAATATCCAGTCAATCCTAAGAACCCTCTTAGCTTGGATATATTAACTGGTTTGGTCCATTCCTTTATAGCTTTGATTTTATTAGGATCCAATTGTACTCCTTCATGGGATATTATGTGTCCGAGATATTCTACTTCTTCCTTCCCAAAGGTGCATTTGGATTTCTTGGCGTAGAACTGATGCTCTTTCAGTAGTGTAAGAACTTTATCCAAATGTTGTAGGGGCTCCTTCCAAGTTTTACTGTAAATTAAAATATCATCAAAGAATACTAATACAAACTTCCTAAGATATGGACGGAACTCGTTCATAGTGGCTTGGAATGTTGCTGGTGCATTGGTTAACCCAAAGGACATTACTTTAAATTCGTAGTGACCTTCGTGTGTTCGGAACGCAGCTTTTGGTATGTATTCCAACCTGATTCTGATTTGGTAATAGCCCGACCTTAAGTCCAATTTTGAGAAGTATTTTGCGCCATGTAGTTCATCCATCATTTCATCAATAAAGGGAATTGGGAATTTGTTTTTTATTTTGCTTAATCCTCTATAATCAATGCATAGCCTGAATGACCCATCCTTCTTCCTTACCAATACCACTAGAGCAGCATACGGACTCTTACTTTTCTAGATGATCCCACATTTTAAAAGGTCTTGGATTAATCTCTCAATTTCAGTCTTTTGGTGATGTGGATATCAATACGGCTTGATGTTGACAGGGTCTGATCCTGCTTTGACTTCTATTGTATGCTCAATTTCTCTGTTATGAGGCATTTTCATGGGCAGGTCTTCGAATACTTTTTCATGCTTCTGAATTAGCTCTTGTACTTCTGGTGACTCTTCGTTGATCATGTTTGCAGATAACATTTCTAATTTGTGACATTGTACTACATAAGTTGGTGCTCCTTTCCAAATCATCTTCATCATCTGGGATGACGACACGATTTGATTCTCTAGTGCTTGGAATCTGTATAACTTGTACCTATGCCCTTCCCAGTTAAAGCTTATGAATTGCTCTTGATGGTTGGCAGAGTAGGTGCCTAGGGTTCGTCGCCATTGGATACCTAAGACCACATCTACTCCTAATGGTACAATGTAGAACGGGGATTCTAAATTAAAGTCTTGAATCTGCAATTTGACCTTACAGCATTTCCCTACCTTTTCAATCTTCTTACTGTCGGCTACCATCACCTTCATGTTGGGCAAAGGGAATGTGAAAATGTTGAGTCTCTTTGCCAAGGTTGCATCTAAAAAATTGTGGGTGCTACCGGAGTCAATGAGAACCACTATGTTGTTCTTCTTTATATGTTATTTTAATTTTAAAGTCTAGGGTTGTGATATACCTATCATAGCTGATAGTGACACTTGTGGAATACTTCTGTCATCTAATTCTAGAGAGAATTTTGGGGTATCTTCTATTCCTTCTATGTCTGATTCATCATTGTTTGAATCATTAGTTGCTTCACAGTTATATGGATTCTTTGACTCTTTTCCTTTAGCACACTTATGTTTAGGGTCCCACTTCTCGCCACAGTGTTTGCATTTGCCTTCTTTTATCCTTTGCATTTCCATGTTAGATTTTTTGCCTTCACGAAGATATGGTGGAACATATCTTGTATTATCCATATTCACAGACTAGGGCATTCTTCGTCACGAATATACTTTTTCCGGTTTTGACCACAGTATCTGTTGTAATTTCTTTTCAACAACTTTGCTTTTTGTCTTGCTACTTCTATTGACATAATGTCATGAAGTTGAAGTTCTACTCATAGATGAGTTTTAAGTCCAGAGATGTATGATTGAATTAGATGAGATTCTGATAACCCAGGTACTCGTGTCACTAAGGTCCCCCATTCTCGAGTGTATTCATCTACATTTCCTTTTTGTCACAATCTGATGAGTGTTGAAAAGAACTCTTCTTCCTTTACACCTTGGAATCTTTTAAAGAATGCATCCTTAAATTTTCTCCAACTGATAGCGAGTGTCATCTTCTTCCACCACATATTCCAATTATATGCTTCGCCTTCCATTTTCATGGAAGCGTGCCTAATCTTTTCGTCATCATTGTCAATATCATAAATCTCGAAATATTCTTCTACTTTATTCAGCCACACAACGCTGCATTTTTCGTTACCATCGAATTTGGGTAGCTCGATTTTTGCTCTTCATTGATATGTCACTAACGGTGGAGCGAAAAGAGGGCATTGATTGGTGAATGTATTCCAAAGCTTCTTATTTGAAAAAAGTAGCGTTACTATTTCCTTGATAGCGCATGGATGACTTTTTTGGAGACTCCATTTTTTCATGAGAATCTGTTGAATTTGTTGAATCTAATGAATTGTATTATTGATTACCTCCATCATCTTGGAGTAGTTGTTCAAGTGTAACCTTCATCCTGTCACACAAAATGCTCAACATTGACATTGTCTAATTATGATTCATTTCGGATTTGAGATAGTTCTGCCGAGTTGTTGTTCTATCCGATTTGTCGTATCGTATCATGAAGCTTCTTGATATCATCGGAATGTCCAATAATCTTACTCTCAAGACTAATTTTTGGTTGAAATCATTGGAGTGGCTAGTAATCCTATTCTCAAGATCAATCAATTTTTTGTTGTAGCATTACTATTTCCTTGATGGTGCGTGGATGACTTATTTGGAGACTCCATTTTTTCATGAGAATCTGATGAATTTGTTGAATCTGATGAATTGTGTTGTTGATTACCTCCACCAGCTTGGAGTAGTTGTTCGATTGTAACCTTCATCCTATCACACAAAATGCTCAGCATTGACATTGTCTGATTATGATTCATTTCGGATTTGAGATAGTTCTGCCCGAGTTGTTGTTCTGCCCGAGTTGTCGTATCCTGAAGCTTCTTGATATCGTTGGAATGTCCGGTAACCTTACTCTCGAGACTAATTTTTGGTTGAAATCATCAGAGTGGCTAGTAATCCTATTCTCGAGATCAATCGATTTTTTGTTGTAGCGTTACTATTTCCTTGATGGCACGTGGATGACTTTTTTGGAGACTCCATTTTTTCATGAGAATCTGCTGAATTTGTTGAATTTGATGAATTGTGTTGTTGATTACCTCCATCATCTTGGAGTAGTGGTTCGAGTGTAACCTTCATCCTGTCACACAAAATGCTCAGCATTGACATTGTCTGATTATGATTCATTTCGGATTTGAGATAATTCTGCCCAAGTTGTTGTTCTATCCGATTTGTCGTATCCTGAAGCTTCTTGATATCGTCGGAATGTCCGATAATCTTACTCTCGAGACTAATTTTTAGTTGAAATCATCGGAATGGCTAGTAATCCTATTCTCAAGATCAATCAATTTTTTGCTGAAATCGATCATTGTCATCGACAACATTTAATGGGTTTGTGGGGCTGTATATTTGTCTGCCAACTTAACTCTTCTTTAATTTGAACTAATTTTTTCTTTTCTTTTTTTTAAATAATAATAATAATAATAAAGAAATATATATTTATTGGACTATATAATAAATAGTTCAAATTACCATATAATAAAGGAATTTATTAATATTTGTACTAAAAGGGGCACGAATGGGGGACATGTCACACGCTCAACACGAACAGGCACGATGATCGGCACGAAGAAATGGAGAACACCGTTGGTCAATGACGACAGGGGCCGGCAGTGTGTCAGATCATGGTGGGGAGATGCAGTGGGGTGGTTGTCGACGGGGTTGTAGTAGACGAGCGAGACTAGTGCGGGCACAGAGAGTGCGTGGTTGTGGATGCAGGGATAACAAAGGGGAAAGTGTTGACAGAGACAGGGAACACGAACGTGGAGGCACCATAAGCCAACGGAGAGGAAGACAAGGGCGGAAATCGAGGGCGGAGCACAGCAAAGAGGGACGACGATCTGTGTAGTGGAAAACCAGAAGACAGCTTCACAGAACCGATTAACACGATCTTGATGACCCTGGGCAAAGGAATGAACCCGCTCTGATACCAGATGACATAAACGCATTCAAATACTCAGCGAATTCATATTTATTATTATTAAAAAATAGAAAATATGGTTACAATTTGTGGAAGGCCCTGGCTTTATACAGCCTTGGGTGTCTCTTAGTGAATGGGCCTTTGCCTAATAATTATTAATTAATTATTTTTTTATATAACATAGATCCACGCGGATTGCCCGCAAATCCAGACGGAGATAGGCGGTTCTGCAGGGTTCTAAATTTTTTTTAGATTTTTCTCACTTAAGTTGGGTTGGGGCTTCCCGAAACTCCCAAGGTGCTCCCTTGATGCTCCTTAGATGCTTCCTAGATGCTCCCTCATGGTAATGTTTGACATTCTCCTTTATCTTTCAATTTCACCCTTTTACTTAGATTTTTAACATTACCATGAAATGACTCAGAATGTTTGAAAGTAGTTCCAGCCTCATCGGACTTCATATAGAGAAAATAGAATTTCATATATATTCAAAATTCAGCGGACTTAACAGTTTTCAGGAATTCAAGATCAATGAGATTGTAGCATTTCATTAAATTATATCATGTATGAGGGTATGTGAGTAGCATTTAATCAAGAGCACCAAGCCCTATATGTGCTCATGTACGCTAATGTTGGTGGTGTTAATTGTTGAACTCTTTTGTCATGGCCTTAGCAAAAAATTACCTTTCAATCAAGTCAAAATCATTGATCAAGCATGTTAAGCTTTTTCCACCATATTTAAGGCTTGGATTAGGTAGTTTGATCAAAATTGGGCAATGATGACTAATATCCCTAGACAATCGAGGTGGAGGCAAAGGCGAGACAAGAGAAGAAGAATCTAGATTCTAGATGGTTGATGCTTGAATAATTAATAATTGATGTACAATGGATGCCATATATTGATTTATGTACAAATATGCATGTTTTCATATCTTCTACAACTAATTTGGTATTTTGAATTTTTTTTAATATAAATACAAAAAATAAAAATAATATATATATATATATAGCAGATGCTTCCAAGACGCTTCGCTTCCTAGATTTTTGGGAAATGACGCTTCAATGTATCCGCTTCCAAAAAACGTCCCCACTTTGTCCCTGCTTCGTGCAACATTGCTTTCAAGATTAGGTTTAATTCATTTGCATATAACTCAAGATTATAAAAGCAGCACTACGTGAAGGAGAAAAAAACACAAAAAACAATCCGTAATTTCAGTCATAAAGGACAGTGATTCAAGGAGAACATATCAAGGGTGATAAAGGATCTTCACCCAATTTTCAGGCAAGGAGGAAAGGAAATAGTGCAGCAGCAAGAAGATATTCAGATTCAGAAAATTGTGTGAAGGCCATATAGGTTTACTGGGCACTAAAGTGTGGGGTCCCACGAGCAACAATAGGCATCTGGCAGGTCATACACGCGAGTACAGCACAGTGGAGGTTGTGCACAGAACGTACAGCACATATACAGCACCAATGGGTGTGAGCAGGTTGCATGTGTTGTGCATGAAAAGCCGCAGCGGAGCAGTAGGAGGCCATACAGGTGATGGTGGCTAGGCCATACAGCCAGCAAAGGTGCAGATCCAGTTTCTTCAGGCACTGATAAGCCAGGTTTTAAACTGCTGTAATTTTTCCCAGCATTTTCTCTGTACCTTTTTCCCGGGAAAGCGAGCCCTTGTATGCTATGATAATTATTTAATGAAAAGCAGATTTGAAGAGCAGAAATATTTTGTGTGCATGTGTGGAAATTGGTTTCATTTGCTTCTGCTAGTTAATTTATTTCCCAGTTAAAAATATCAGTAGTGCATTTTATTCAGCAAGCTGTAATTTAAATTATTTTCAACAAATTACTAGGAAGTAATTTTCCAATATACAGGTGTTGGAAAATTTAACATATTACCAGAGCTTACACTCTGAGAGGGAGGTTGATTTCAAGTTTGCACAGCAGCTTGCAGCAAATCTATTAGATCTACAAGAAGATCTCAGCAGATCTATAAACCAGCAGTGAGATTGGTGGAGGCCGTACGCCTTAGAGGGCAAGCAGAAGGTCCTACCAAAGGTCAAGGGTGCAGCAGTTTGTACAAGGAGGCAGTACAGCAGTTAAGGGCGCAGCAGTGCGACTTGCAAAATACCCAGCAATAAAATTCTTGTGGGCACTTGAAGTAATAAGCACACAGCAATTTGATGAAATATAGAAATGGGAGCAGCAATTATAGGGTTTGAAAACAGGTTGGATGGAGTTTTAAAATCCTATCCTAGAAGGCAAGAGTCACCCTTTTTTTTTAAGAAAAATGTCCTTTTGCAGTTTGTTGACAAGAGAACTCCACTGACAGGCCCCATGCAATTAGCAGCTCATGAGAGGAAAGCTCATGAGAAGAAGAACATCAGAGCCCAAACAGTGATCATGGATGCAGTGAAGGATCATTTGATCCCTCACTTGTCTGAGAAGCAGTCAGCTAGAGAAATGTTCAAGGCTCTAGTAGATTTATGATAATGTGAATAGGAAGATAATCTTGAGGAACAAGCCCATATCCATGCAGATGTCAAGATCTGATAATGTCACCAGCGATCTCATGAGGATCACCCAAATATGTGATTAGCTTGCAATTATTGGGGAGAGTAGATGATGCAAAAGTTAAAACTAGTTAGTGTGGCACTAAATGGATCTCAAAGCGTTGGGAACCATTTGTCAAAGCTATCTATGCTCAGGAGAAACTTCTCAATTTTGAGAGGCTTTGGGATGACTGCACCCAAGAAGAGGCTCAGGAGGAGCCCAAAGCAAACAGGAAAGGAAGAGGAGAAGAGAACCTAGCCCTTCTCAAGCAAGCAAAAAAGGGCGAAGGAAAGGGTTCCAGCAAGAAGGGTAAAGGTGAGGACTCAACCTCACAGGCGAGGAAGAAGAAAGACTCAAGCAAGATCAAGTGTTTCATGTGCCACAAGAATGGACATTATGCATCTTAGTGTCCAAGGAAGAAGAAGGGTAAGGGAAAAACACAACAAGTAGCGCCATTAGCAAAAACTTAGTTGGATGAGTTTGCTGGGAAGTTTAAAAAAGGACTTCTCACTAGTTTCCTACCTTTCTACCCACACAATCACCAGGAGTGAATGCCATTTGGATAATGATGCATCTCGTCACATGACAGAAGCATGAAAGCTATTTAGCAGTCTGAGGAAAAAAGACTTAGGGGACCATGTGCAGCTTGGTGATGATGCCAAGTATGCAATGAAGGAGGAGGGAATAATCTTGCTCCAACTTCAGGTGGTTCGTTGCAGACACAAGATGTACTATATGTACCAAGACTAAGAATTTGCTCTCAGTGTATGTTATGGAGAACATGGGTTTTGTCATCATGTTTCAGAAAGGGCAAGTACCCATTCATCTACAGGGATCTAGCCCTGACACAATAGTGGTCATTGGGGTTAACAAGGGCAATTTATATAGGTTGCAGGGTAAGCCAATTCAAGCCTTGGTACATGACAGTGACAACCTATGTGATTTATCGCATAGGGGGACGGGACACCTGCACTACAACGCATTACAGGTTCAGAGGGAGATTTTCACTGATCTCCCAGATTTTGACATTGAGCAACAGAGCATGTGGAGATGCCAGATGGTGTGCACTTGGCAAGAATGTCAAGGTTGCTTTTCCAAGCAACAAGAGTAGGTCCAGGGTACCTTGGATCTCATTCATTCATATGTGTGTGGACCAATGTCAGTGACATCAGTGCATAGAGATTTTTACTGTATGACATTCATTGATGACTTCTCTAGGAAAACCTGGATCTATTTTAAGAAGATCAAGGATGAGGTTTTCAATCAATTTTAGGAGTTTAAGGCTCTTGTGAAAAACCAGACAGAAAGGAATATCAAGGTCTTTGAGGTCCGACAATGGGGGTGAGTACACTTCCAATGACTACAGGGATTTCTTCAAGTAGAAAAGGATCAAGAGGGAGTTGACAATCTCATACAACCCACAGTAGAACGGGGTTGCGGAGAAAAAGAATAAGTGCATCACCAAAGCTGCCAAGAGTATGATTCATGATCAATTTCTTCCTATGTTTCTTTAGGCAGAGGCATGTAATATTGCAGTATATATTCAAAACAAGAGTCCTCACAGGATATTGAAGGACAAGACTCTAAAGGAAGCATTCACTAGGGTGAAACTAGAGATATGGCACTTCCAGATCTTTCATTGTCCAGTAAACACCTGTTGATGTTGATAGCTCAGACATGTGCTTTTGCATAGGCTAGATGTCAAGCGTGCAGAAGATGTTCAAAAGCCTCTTTAGATGCTTATGTTGAGTAAGTGACTTTTATGATTTCTTTCCTAAGTTTAATTTAGGAGAAACACATTAATTAATTAATTAATTAATATTCGTTATTAAGCTAAGGCTTCTAATGAAAAATGAATTCAATCATTTTAGTGAATTAGATATAATCTCTACCGTTGATCTCAAGTGAGGCTTAGGATCTAATCCTAGCCACTCTTCACTTAGAAGATTAGGGTTAGATATTTGGTCTAATGAAAATTATAAAAGAAGCCTAAGGGAAAGGAGGACGCCACATTGAATGCTTGAGAGAGTGATTTTCTCAAGAGAGTGAGAGACTCAAGACTGAAGAGAAGAGAAAGGTGTGGAGCGAGGTGATTCCAGGAGAAGGATTCAAGACCAAGTTTGTGGAGAGAGGAGGCTGAGACTTGGAAAGGCCAAAATTTGTGAAGGGTCAGTTTTCCAGCCATGGTTTGCACAAGAGCAGAGAGGCAATTTTCTCTAGTGCGCAAGAGGTCATACAAGATGAGGAAAAGGAGGTTGGATTTATAGGTGGGGGCTGAGTTGTTTCCAAGGCTGAGAATTTCCAGTGGGTTGAATTCTTCAAGAGGCCAAAATTTCCAGGAGGCAAAAAAACGAGGTTCTTTGTGCTATATTTTCTGTGTATTCTCTGAGGATCATTTTCCTTGTTAAAGCAGCCATAATTTTCCTGAGTAATAGAAAATTGAAGGAGAATTTTTTGGGCAAATTTCTGCTGTGTTTTGTGACTAATTTTCAATTGAATTTCCTCTGAAATCAAAGTTAAATGTTAGTGTATTTTCTATTCAGCAATTTTCAGAAAAAAAATAAAAAATAAAAAATAAATAAAAATAAAAATAAAAAAAAAAATAAAAAAATAAAAAATAAAAAATAAAATTTACTGGGTCAATTAATTATCAGGTATAAACTAAATTGTTGGGAATATTAAATCAGATCTGTTATTGAAAATCTAACAACACCCATGTGCCTAGGGAGAAAAGGATGAAGCTAGAGTCTTCAGATGAGAAGGGCATATTTGTGGGGTACTATGAGATCATGTGCATGGGCAGTACAATGATACATGGAGCAGAGGCAGCAGCATAATGATGATGCACATTAGCAAGGGCAGCAGCATGATGATGATGCACATTAGTTTGAGCAGCATTATGATGGATAAGATCATGGACATGGGCAGCATGATGATAATCATGATTGGTGCAGCATGGTGCAGTATGCAGTGGTGCAGCTAGAGGACCAGAGGCAGCACGATGATAGGTGAAGGAGTCACCTTGGAGAATCAATTGAAGCAGAATGTCTTCACCTGATCTCATCGTTATAGGAGATGATCTATGCTTAGATCTAGATAAGTCAAAGTGTTGACTTCTGTTGTAAATGTGCTATCTCTCTCTCTCTCTTTCTATGCTGACCTTTGAAGAACATAAAGGAAGAATTGATCAAAA
The DNA here is from genome assembly GCA_000404065.3 of Pinus taeda. Taxonomy (NCBI): domain Eukaryota; kingdom Viridiplantae; phylum Streptophyta; class Pinopsida; order Pinales; family Pinaceae; genus Pinus; species Pinus taeda. The sequence goes on along the minus strand of APFE031184750.1, from coordinate 26,755 downwards.
GTTTCCCCACATTGTGGGGTTTGTCCCTGGCTCGCGCCACATCTTGTGTCCTCTTGTCTTGGCTTGTCTTCTGCGATTTACATTTATGTTCTATCTGCAGTTTATCTTAATGCTGATGTGATTGCTAACTGTGAAATTTAAATAAACTGCTCGAGCATAGAACATACCTAACATTAACACATACACAAGCCATACGACACAGGTACAGCAGCGCTGGGCATGAGCAGGCTGCACATGTCACATGGGTACAGCAGCAGCAGAGCAGTAGGAGGTCGTACAGGTGACGGCTAGGCTGTACAGCCAGCAAAGGTGCAGTCGATTCTCTAGGGGCTGATAAGCCAGGTTTTTAACTGCTGTAAATTTTTTTCAGTATTTTCTCTATGGACCTTTCTCCTAGGAAGGAAGCCCTCATATGCTTTGATAGTTATTTAATGAAAAGCAGATTTGAAGGGCAGAAATATTTTGTTTGCATGTGTTGAAATTGGTTTCATATGCTTCCGCTAGTTATTTTATTTGTCAGTAAAAAATCCCAGTAGTGTATTTTATTCAGTTAACTGTAATTTAAATTAATTTTCAGCAAGGAAATTTAATAGGAAGTAATTTACCAAATTACTATGGTTGGGAAATTTCACACTGAATTCCAGTGATGGCAAACCAGAAAAGGTCGAAAACATAGAATGTTTAGCCTTCTTCCATAGTAAATTGCTCTAGTAAGAAAAAGGCTAATAGATTCAATGAGGGGATCTTAGCCTCAAATTCTACGAACTTCGCATTATCTGAAAGCTAAAAATTGTAATTTATCCTATGCATTTCCACGGCGATGCATATTCTGTTTCTTTTAGAAAATACAAATATGTTCAACAAACCAATTTATGGCTTGCGTATTGGCCCTTGCAAAGGTTTGATTGGACAATTTTTTTGTGTAGATGGTGAGACTTAGGGGTCAAAGATGCAACCTACCCTTCTCCTATGGGTCATGGTCCCACATGACATGCATATGCATGCAAGCCCTTTCCTTGAAATCAATCTAGAGATAAAGAGGGTCCAAAATGGCTCAACATTGAAATTGGATGCCCCATTGATAAGACAAGGCCATTAGTCTAATTATTGAGTGCATTAAAAAAAAGGTGGCATCTGATCTGAAGTCATTAGCTCCTTCGTGGCATAATGGCTAAATACTTGCAAATCTTCCCCCCATTGTTCAATCTCCCTCATGACAAATTCGGTTGTGTATGATATTTGCATCAGTGCAAGGGGCTGTCTTGGCCTCACTTGACCTTTTCATTCTGCAGACAGCCTTTAGTCAGAGGTTTCTAATGGCTTATTCTTTAACATTTTAATGTTTGCAGATTTTTATAATATATGTTAAGACATGCCTAACCCTAAATTGTGCACTTTCGACTTTTCCAACAGTTAGCATTTTACTCATATGGTTAGATTTTACTGCTTGGTTTAATGCTCATATATACAGAAGGACTGTTATGACTTACTCTCCCTAATAGCCGACAACCACAAATGCATATAAATTTACATTTATGGAAAAAATAGATTGTTTAGCATGCAATGGAAACTATTAAAGCTCTAGGATTAATTGGTGAACATTATTTACATTTGAAACCTCAAACAAGGGGATGCCACGTACCCAGTACCAAACTTCCCATTCGGCCAATGGAACAGTGGTCAGCAAAACTTGATATCCAAAGCCATTATCAACACAGTAAAAGTCAGATAAGGTCCTGGCTCACTGCTGTGCTTCCATGAAATTTGGCATGTCTGTTGGTCATATTTAGAAGTGATAAAAAGAAAGGAGAATGCCTTACTAATATGCATTGATTCTATCAGGTAATAGCCTGGAGGGTTAATCAGAACCCAGAGGGGCTAGCATACCGAGATATGATCTCCCTGATACCAGGAATGTGCTTCGATACCAAAAAGGTGGAAAAAATCAAGCCTGATTGCAATATTTGCTTCTAATATCAATTCAAAGTCTAGTGCAAATGTGTGTGTCCTTACAGATTCAACACTCATATCAGTCAATATAGTTTGGCACTACAACAAAAAACTGCAGATGGTATTCATTCAATGTTATGTACAATTATAGAGCTGAAGTTCCATCAATTTTTTAAGCTTCTTGACAGAAGATTCAAACTTACAAGGTATAAATTAAAATTCCAAGGATTGCCTGCCTGAATTCTATGCTGCTACTACTTATATATATAGGAATGTGCTTTGATATCAAATATGTGGACAAACTCAAACATGATTGAAATATCTGCTCCTGGTACTCAAGTCTAAGATCCAACCTCGGTGGGTTGAATTGATTCAAATTCTAGTGTAAATGTGTGTGTCCTTACAGATTCAAACATTCAAAACAGTCAATAGAGTTTGAGACAACAAAAAATTGCAAATGATAAGCATTCAATGTGATGTACAATTATGGAGCCAAAGTTCCCTTAATGTTAAAAGCTTCTTAGAGGAACATTCAAATTTGCAAGGTAGGAATTAAAATTCCAAGTATCACCTCCATGCATTCTATGTTTCTACTAACTATCTCTATTTTGAACTAGAAGTAGATTCTTCTTGTTGACTAACTATTATCATTATATCAAGTGTCTAATCCCACTTCTAATCTTCAGTGGAGAATGTTCCAAATATTCGAAATCCACGAGATCCCATCCAAAGGATTGGATAACTTCCTTTGGAATGACAGGTTAAATTTATACGATGAGGATGTTAACAGTTAACCATAATAGGCCTTCCCCCTTCAACACTGATAATAGGAAAGAATTTCACCCACTACCTGCTCATAACAGCTCACATATTGGGAGACTATAACAACATGATATGCAGGATTTATGAAAACTACCTTTTGCTTATACCTGAGTTGCTCCCCACGCAAAATTTTCTCTCAATTTCTTATATTTCAAATGTTAAAGGAGATGCTGAATTAGAAGCCTACTTCAGTATCTCCTCTCCTTCTCTTTTCAATTCTAGTTTCTTGAACATGATGTAACAATTATTCCAAATTATCTTCTCGGCTTTGTGGACCAACTGCTCTAGTTCTAGAGTATAAACAAGTTCATGTATTACAGTTTCCTTTGGGCACAAACGCAATGGCAATTTCACCATATAAATTGAACAAATAGATGTTGACTATAGTTTTCAGAATAGAAAGTAATATTTTAAGAGTAAACCTTTGAAAGAGTCATCCTAATTAAACCTTATGTGAGGAAGAAGGTTTGTTTTAAGATCAATACTTCAAGAAGTGGGCTTGAGAGAAAATCTTATTTGTTCTGGGCTTGACCGGTGGTTGATCTGTATCCACTCTTATGTGAGAAAGGAGTAACCAAGGGAGTTGTTCAAACTTAAACCGTTAATTATTGGTTTCAATTTATTGATATTGCCAAGGGTCAAATCCTAGTTGGCAAAGGATCCATCACTATGACATACTGAAAAAAATAATGTCAAAGAGTCTTAAGTTCTCCCGTAAATAAGATTATGGAAAACGTATCAAGTAAAATGAAACTAGAATCCACCACTAAGTATGTGAAGATTTGAACAAAATAAATTTCACCGGAGCAGGAGAAAGCACTTCAAACAAAAAAGCGTATTACTAGAATCCACCAGTGGGTATGTGAGGATTTGAACAAAATAAACTTCACCAGCGCATGAGAGGGAAATTCAGACAAAAAAGCATTACTTACAATATGCGACCAAGTTTTTCATCCACTGTGACAGATTCCTCAGACAGAACGCTAAGTTGTTCCAGCGAGTATGGGTGCTCAGGATCTCTGATGTCTCTCACGGAATGTGCCGTCCGAGTCAAGAAATAATCTGATGGAAAATTTACGCAACAATAAAAGGGAAATATATCTTTCACCTCTTGAAAATTATTTCAAGATAGACACTAGCCGAGACAGGTTATTCAACAATCATAATATACTATGCAAAACAGATAACTGAATACTGGCGGGACATAAAAACCTCAATCTTCAACTGTTATCCGGCTACTGCCTTTTGGCATGGAGGCAAATTGAGGAGTCAAACCCCTGCACACCCTCTATGGGTGAACATGGTAAAGGCCAGTCACAATCAAGAGCTGAAAGCAAAGATAGATCAGAATAACGCCGATCAGACACAGGAATCGGTTCCGGAGAAACCCCCACAACCCAGAGCAATATTGGCATGTGGACAGAAGGCATTGGAACTGGAACTGATGAGCTGCAACTTTAATTCATTTCCATCTGGAGATAAACTTTCTTTTATTTTGTATCAGTTTGAACAACCTAGCCTTGAGATATTTACACATAGTTTTGGGGATAATGAACAACCACAAGCGGTGATCAATGCCATGTTCATTGTGTTCAACTAAAAGATATCAAATCTCACCACAAGCTACCAATGCTGTGTTCAAAGTGAGTATCTCACATATGTATCATGTGGCTATGATGACAATGTTAGTATCTTCAATACGTATCATACGTACAACGTCGGCTATGGTCATGGACTCGTTTATTCTGTTCTCCCTGCTATAGATTTTCTCGGGCAAATAGCTGATCCTGGCAAAAAACTCTGATATTTTTTTTAAATATAAGAAGGAACCCTAGGACCAGATTAAAAATCCGACTATATACTAATGGAATGCTTGTTTATTTACCAACAAAGAACTTAAAAAAAGGGTCTACCCAGAATTGCGTAACAAAACATCATATTTAAAAACAGTAGAAGCGCTGAGCAAAACCGTGGATTAATCGGCCCTAAACATCAAGCAAGATTAAGAACTGTAAAACCAGGATATCATATATATCAAGGGCATCGAAATCATTGGAAGTCGTATCCTCAGGCCGAACGAGTCGCTCTCGTTCCTTCTTTGCATGCACAACAGGATTCGCGTTGATCAACCCGGGAGTCATGATGTCGCTGAATGCTCATTCAATTTCTATTCCACCTGTTTTTCTCTCCTGGCCCTGGCAATTCCAAATGAAAGCTCAGATCACCATTCCTCGTTACTAATTTGTGAGAAAGAAAAAAATTCCAGCTCTAGAATGGCCTTATAACGAGCCTGGTAGTGTTTGAACAAGAGTCGTGTAACGGCAAAGGGGGTACGGTTGAACATTTTTCATGACCCTCGTCTGGCTCGGACTACATTCATTGTTCGATTCAATGTTTTTGTCTGGAAGGAGGATGACCTTTTTCCATGAAAAGAATCTAGAGAGAGAGAATGACAGGGAATCCAGCGCAACTTGGTACAATATGATTTGTTTATTTGGTTTGGTGAATTCCCACATTTACACTGGAAAATGACAACCACATTTCATTCAAATAGTTTTGCTTGTGTTATGTCTCAAGTCTCGGGGCAATCTAAAGTTCCTCCCTCTATGGCCAGTCGCATCTCTGAGCATTCCATGGACTTGCGGCGTACTTTTATCCCTTCATGTCTCTATCAACTTGTATGTTGTTCACCAGTTCATCACGGGTTGCCGGTCCCATCACCTTGTATTTTGATCATTGGGTACATGTGCAAGTGGTGTTATTTTGGGATCCTCATCATTTTGTGTGAGTTTCTTTGGAGATAGGTGTAAATTGCATTATTTATTTATGTTCAGAAATGGTCATCTTTAGTATTTTTGGTATATGTCATTTGTCACTTTGATTATCAAGTGTATGTATAAGTCTTTATCGCCTTTTAAACATTACGAGTTTGTATTAATACATCAAATTATTTAACATAATTAATAATATAACTAATGAAAAGCAAATTATTTTGATTTATAGAGTGATTAATTATGTTATAGACATGTAAATTGTAAGTTAATTATTAAATGAGTTTTCACAATTTTAAGTTAATTATATGAGTGATATAAAAATAATTTTCGTGAAATATGTTAGAATATTCATAAAAATATTCACATATCAAGAGTTAATATTTATTTTTAAGTTAGTTATATTTTTTAATGAATTTATCTCAAATTAATTAATTAAATAAAATGTCATATCAACACATGTTATATTGAACATGTGGTATTAATAAGTCATGGTATCCTAACAAAAACTATTTACAAATTAAGAATTTCCATGGCAAAGTGGGGTCATTCTTCATGGTTAATAATATTGTTTAAATCATATATGAATTCTTCTTATAATTAATTACGAGCATAGGTTCATCTTGACTCTGGATCTACCATGCCTCTCCCTCTTTTAGAGTGAAAAGAGATTTGGTCCCTCTGTTTGGTAGATCAAGAGTTAAGATGGGTTTACGATGGTTTAATTATTAATTATAATTATTAATTTGTTGTTTCTTATTTTTATTTTTATGTAATTTGACCCAGTCAAATTAATTAATTAAATAAAATGTCATATCAACACATGTCATATTGGACATGTGGTATTAATAAGCCATGGTATCCTAACAAAAACTATTTACAAATTAAGAATTTCCATGGCAAAGTGGGGTCATTCTTCATGGTTATTAATATTATTTAAATCATATATTAATTTTTCTTATAATTAATAACGAGCATAGATTCATCTTGACTCTCCATCTACCATGTATCTCCCTCTTTTAGAGTGAAAAGAGATTTGATCCCTCTCTTTGGTAGATCAAGAATTAAGATGGGTTTACCATGGTTTAATTATTAATTATAATTATTAATTTGTTGTTTCTTATTTTTATTTTTTATGTAATTTGACCCAATCAAATTAATTAATTAAATAAAATGTCATATCAACACTTGTCATATTGGACATGTGGTATTAATAACCCATGGTATCCTAACAAAAACTATTTACAAATTAAGAATTTCCATGGCAAAGTGGGGTCATTCTTCATGGTTAATAATATTGTTTAAATCATATATTAATTCTTCTTATAATTAATAATGAGCATAGGTTCATCTTGACTCTAGATCTACCATGCCTCTCCCTCTTTTAGAGTGAAAAGAGATTTGATCCCTCTTTTTGGTAGATCAAGAGTTAAGATGTGTTTACGATGGTTTCATTATTAATTATAATTATTAATTTGTTGTTTCTTATTTTTATTTTTATGTAATTTGACCCAGTCAAATTAATTATTTAAATAAAATGTCATATCAACACGTGTCATATTAGACATGTGGTATTAATAAGCCATGGTATCCTAACAAAAACTATTTACAAATTAAGAATTTCAATGGCAAAGTGGGATCATTCTTCATGGTTAATAATATTGTTTAAATCATATATTAATTCTTCTTATAATTAATAACGAGCATAGGTTCATCTTGACTCTGGATCTACCATGACTCCCTCTTTTAGAGTAAAAATAGATTTGATCCCTCTTTGGTAGATCAAGAGTTAAGATGGGTTTACGATGGTTTAATTATTAATTATAATTATTAATTTGTTGTTCTTTATTTTTATTTTTATGTAATTTGACCCAGTAAAAATGTTTTAATTGATAATTATAATAATAATTATCTTATTTCATTTTTAAAATTTTTATTTTATTTTATGTAATTTGACCAAATCTAAATGTAAGACGGACATTGCAACATCTCTACAGCATCTCTCTCAATGCAATAATAATAATTTAAAATAAAATTATAATTTAATTAATCTTTTAATTTTTTTAATCTAAGCAATATGATATATATCATGAAGTAAGTATTTTTATGCATATTAAGGATTGATGTTCGCTAGTGATTACCAACCATTTAATTTATATAAATGCACTAATACATTACACCTATAAAAACGGATCATAATATATTTTATTTAAATATTATATTTTTCTATATATTTAAATAGGTTTACATGATTTTATCTAATTTTAATGTTGAGAATGGTTGAACTTGGCTAATAAAACTTTATGTGAAAAGATAAAAAAGGTAAGGTTCTTTAAGATAAAAAAGGTAAGGTTCTTTATGTGGATAAGGATGTGGTAGTATAAAAAAAAAAACAAAAAACGGAAGGGTGGGTAAAGCTCTTTACATGGATAAGGATAATATAGCATATCAAGTGTAAGTGTAAGATGATTAAGGTATATTAATTTATTATAGTCATCTAATAAATAGATATTATTTAAGAATGTTTATGAGAAAGTTATTATGTAATGTGGTTATTAATATATATAGTAATACATGATTTATTATGAAAAATGATAATAATAAAAAAGGAAAAAGTGGGTTAGCCTTTTTACATGGATGAGGAAGCTTATTATGAAAAATGATAATAATAAAAAGGAAAAAGTGGGTTAGCCTTTTTACATGGATGAGAAAGCTTATAAGTGTAAGATTGTTAAGATATATTAAATGTATTATAGTAATATAATAAATATATATATTGTAAGAATATTTATGAGAAAGTTATTATGCAATGTTGTTATTAATATGTAATAATGATATATTATGTATTTTGTAAAGGACATGATTTATGCAAGTTTATTGTATTTCGAGAATATGACAATTAATAATGAATAATAATTATTTATCTTTCGAAGGATATATGGTTTGTCCTTATCATAATGGATACTCAATTTTTTTTTACTACAAAATTGGGTGAAGCGGTATTGTCAACCTACAAGCCAATACAAGCACAGACTTTTGACTTGGCAAGAGCTAAGATGTTCATAAACACTTCCATCAATGATCATTTAGGGGTCCCACACCGAGGGGATGTGTACTAGTCGAGCCTCATCACAATGGGTCATTATTAATAAATCAACATTACAAACTTGACCCCCTTTGGTTGTGAACTCATGACATCAGGGAGGAAGCACGTGTTCTTAACTATTAGGTCCACTTAGGTTTGCACACAAATGTTTAAGTTAAGTGGCCAAGAGCTTCGCTCCCATTGGTATTAGAGTAGTTTTTCCGTTGGCCTATGGTCAACTACATTTTTTCGATTGTTACACTAATATATGCTCAAGTGTATCTGTGGATGACAAATTGAGAGAGAAATAGTAGGAAAATAATAAAAATATCTACAAATCATTTTTGGGCTTGGGCCAAACTTTTTGATAGGAAATAGAGAGAGAGAGGTTGTGGGGGGGAGGGGGGTGTGGGGGCCGCATATACGGAGTTTTAAAGTGCACATGAAGAGGTAAAAGTCAAACAAAGATTCCATACTTGGCAATAAGTAAAGTTGTTGATCAATGAAGGAAGATCCACATATTGAAGAGTTTTGGTCGACGAATAACAATCTCGATCCATCATTAAGACTTAAGAAAAATATGAAGAGTAGAGAAGATATAAATAGTAGATGGTTGTGCTTATTCTAACCCTAATGGTCGACAAGAAAATCAATAATATGATCGATAATGTATAATATTAATTTTATAATAATATATAATTAATAGTAAATAACATAATAATAGTACTATTAATATATCAATAATAGCCTAAACATAATATTAATATATATTAGTGTGTGTGTGTGTGTGTGTGTGTGTTTTACAAAGTAAATAATTCAATAATAGTATATGGAATGTACTATAACAAATGTGATTGATATAATGAAATTAAAAGAAGCAAACCAAGACCTAAACAAAGGAATAAATAAAACAATATGATGAAAACCAAAGGAAGAAAGAATAATAATTGAGAGGGAAAGGTAGAGAGAAAAAAAAAAAAAGAAAGGGGAAAAGGGGGAAAGGGGATATAATAAGTAGAGAAGGAAGAATCAAGAAAGGAAAAGAAAACATGAGCAAAGGGGGGTAGGGAAACAATATGAGGGAGAAAAGGGTGAGTGAAGGAAAATATCTTAATTCTCTTTGGTTAGAAAGGGCCACCAATTTCTATTGATCTCCAAGCCATTATCAATATTGACATTGTTAGGGTGTTTTTTTATATCAAGAGCTTCTCTTAATCGACGTCTGTAATAATGGTCTTCCTAGGCGAGAATTTTGGTATTTTCCAAGTTTACATGATGCTTAGTTTTTATGGCATGCTTAGCAATAGTTGAGTTCTTGATCCTCTCATTTTTGATATCAGCACTATGTTCCTTGATCCTTTCTTTAAGGGAACGTCTAGTCTCACCAATATAGCATTTTCCACATGAGCATTCTAACATGTAAACACCTTTGTATTGGAAATGGTCAATGTCATCTTTCACATATTTCATCATTTGTCTAATGGTAGTGTGAGGTCTAAAACATGTTTTTATTTCTTTTTTCTTCAGGACTTTCATGGCAATTTTGTCAATGGTACCTTTGAGGTAAGGAAGATATGCATTCCTACCTAGGGTTTGGTTGTTGGTGTTACAAGGAAAATTGTCATGATTTATAAGTGCTTTTTGAAGGGCATCATTAATATCCTTCTTGTTATAACCAAGACCACTAAACTCTTTAATCAGATGCTCTTTTTCTTTATCTTGATGTTCCACAGTCGATATTTTGAGGGCTTTAGAAGCTAATGTTCTAATGACTCCAATCTTCTGAGAGGCATGATGGTGAGAGTCAGCATGCAGGTAATTTTTTGTATGAGTTTTCTTTCGGTGAACCCTATGATCAAGATTTACATAAGGTTTTCTAATGATGAGGGCATCCAAGAAGGGGATGCAACCATCTTCTTTAGCTTCCATGGTGAATTGGATGTCATTATAGATATTCTTGAGGTGTTGGAGAAATTTAGAAATGTCTTCCTTACCATGACGAAAAATAACTTTAGTGTTGTCAACAAATCTCTTCCCTGTTTTTGGTTTGAGATAATAAGTGTTAAGAGTTCTATTCTCAAAACTTTCCATGTAGAGGTTGGCTATTATAGGTGAAAGTGGAGAGTCCATCACCATCTCATTGGTTTGCTCATAAAATTCTTCTTTAAAGCTGAAAAATGTTGACTTAAGACATACTTCAGCCAGGCTATCTATAATTGGGTTTGCCACATCTTTGACCACCTTAATAACTTCACTAAGAGGGATTTTGGTGAAAATGGAAACTACATCAAAGCTTATAATAATGTCATTAGGCCTAACTTTTTCTTCTTTAATTAATTGAACAAAATGATTGGAATCCTTGATTAGTGAGTCTATGTGGACAACTAGAGGACTAAGAGCCTTTGCAACAAATTTAGACAATTGGTAGGTTGGGGAACCAATAGTGTTCACTATTGGTCTTAAAGGAACACCATTCTTATGGATTTTTTACGCTCCATAAATTCTAGGGGTAATTTAACTGGTGGGTATCAATCGCTTCTTGATACTATCATCAAGGTTAGAATACTTTATGGTTTTTCTAACTTCTTTAATTACTTTAGAGATAGGGTTTTGGGACAGTTTCCTGTAACTACCATTCTCAGTAAGATGCTCAATCATTTTTCTATTATAGTCTTGCAGGTTCATAACCACTGTGGCTCCTCCTTTATTAGTTTTTAAGATAAAAATGTCATGGTTATTTCCAAGATTCTTGAGAGCTTGGTGTTCCTCTTTGCTAATGTTGCTCCTAGGGGGTTTCGCTCTCCCCAAAATAATCGAACGATCTTGCTTAATACATTATTTATCTTCATTTGTTAGTGCTTGTATACTTTCTTCAATATTGCATATGATGTCATCAAAAGGTATGAATTTAGGTGTAATGGAAATATTCAATCCTTTCTTTAGTACTTCTTGTTGAGTGTTATCTAACACATGGTTCGAAAAATTGGCAAATTATTTATTGTTTTTATTATGTGAGAGGAGCGAAGGCTCGTTATGGTTAATATTGTGTTCAATATCTCCTTTGTAACTTACATTATTATTAGCGAATTATTCATTAATTTTAAAAGTCGTAACACTATCAGATGTGGTAAATAAATCAGTGTTTTGAGAGATTTAAATGGGCATCTTGTTCGTCATTTTATAGGGAGATCACATTATTGTGTGTTTCATAACCACTTTTATCATAGTTGATCTTATCAATAATGTTGACCAGACACATGAAAAGTTTTAATTCGCGGGGTGGTGTCTTATTTCCCTACAGTGGTTACAGAAGAGGGGAATGAGAGGATGCCTAGAGTGATCACAAGGGAGGAACTTGTTTATGTTCTCAAATCCTTTGAGAATGAAAGAAGACTGTACTGAAATGGCTAGACTATAGAATTCTATGTTGAATTTTTTGACCTATTGGATGAGGAGCCACTTAGAGTTGTTGAATAAGTGAGAAATTCTGGGAGAGTGGTGTGTCTTTTAATTTCACTTTTATTACTTTCATTCCAAAACTAGATTGACCTGAAACATTTGAGGGCTTTAGGCCTATCTCCCTATGCAACTACATTTACAAAATCATTTTCAAAGTCATTGTAGTTTGACTGAAGATTGTCCTCAAAAGTAATCTCTACTTTTTCCTCTCAATTATTATTCTTTCTTCCTTTGGTTTTCATCATATTGTCTTGTTTATTCCATTGTTTAGGCCTTTCTTTGCTTCTTTTGATTTCGTTATATTAGTCACATATGTTATAATACATTCTATACATTATTATTTAATTATTTACTCTATAATATATTAAGTAATACCTTATATTGTGTGTGTTGTGTGTGTCTATACATATAATACACACACACACACTTCTAAGGTGATATCTTCTCTTCTCTCTATATATATATATATTGTATTACAATTATTTTTATTATGTTTAGGCTATTTGATATAATAATTTATTATTCTTTATTTATTATCAACTATATATTATTACAAAAATAATATTATACATTATTAATCATATCATTAAATATTAATCATATTATTCATTTTATTGTCGGTCATTAGGGTTAGAATAAGCACAACCATCTACTATTTATATCTTCTCTGCTCTTCATATTTTTCTTATGTCTTTATGAAGGACTCAGATTGTGGTTCCGAAACATCAAATAAAACTCTTCAATCTATGGATATTCCTTCATTGATCAATAATTCCAACCACAAAAACCTGTATACCTTAATAAGTAAAGTTAATTGTCAAGCCAACTTGAAGCAATAATAGATCAAGGACAAATTGTGTTTCAAAGAGGTTTGATAGGTTTCTAATTAATGGGAGGATTTTATAGAATGTAGAAAATTATAGGTCATGGGTGGGATCCAATAGATTCTCACATCACTTCTATGTTCTTTTGGAATTGGACAAAAATGATCCAAAGTTGGGAGTTCCTTGCAAGTTTAATTCATGGTGGACCAACAAGGAGAAAATTCAAACTATGGAGAAGGTAAATTGGTTGAAGTATAGTCCTTCATAGGATAACACTAATTCTGAACAATTTTTAAATGCTTTGAAGAGATTTAAGGAAAAGGTGGTTGATGAGGAAAGAAAAAAAACACAAAGAAAGGGGTGGTCCACTAAATGAAGTGGAGAAGAATCTAGAACTAGCAATTGCACTGAGAGGTGCAAAGGAATGCTGAAAGGAGGAGACGGGACTGTGGAAGGAAACTACCTCCTTGTGCTATATGTCAGAGTACATCATCAATGTCACCTTGTGGGGTGCACAATTCCACACTGAAGGGGAAAAAATTTCTAACCTCCAGACCTCAGGAACCACTCCAGTCCTTGCAATCAAAAGGGGTCGTGTCAATGGATGCAATCTCTACTTGAGTCTTACTTTTCTATAACATCCACGGATGTTATAGATGATAGTACATCCAACAAAATGCCATGGATTTTGGGCATCGACAAGTGGTTTTCCATATGTATGTTATGAGACCAAGTTATGAAATCGAATAAATAAACAAGGATAACGACTTGTTTTCTGTCCTTTTAAAGATAGAATAAAGTTTGATAGTCAATCTAATTATTGCGGAAATGATCTAGACTAAGTTATCTCTTAATGGGCCTAATTTGATTCTTTCCCCAAAGATTAGAGTCATACTTGAGTCAACTCAACTCTCAAGGAGTTTGGTAAGGAGGCAATTAAAAGATTGACATAGTGCTAGTGGGAGAAATACCTCAACTCTAACCCAAAACAAAGGGGAGCTAGACTTATAACCTAAAAATATATACTTTCAAGTTTCAACCACTTTACCATAACAGAGCACCAACGGTATCACGAGAAGAGTCGCTCACCTGCTCAAATTGGTTTTCGTTGATCTTTTTTTCCATTGCATTGGATATCAAAATGAAATGTTTGCGATGAGAATATGGTATTGTTTCCAAGTTTGAGAAATAAATAGTAAGAACCAGATCTGAGCTAAGAACTACAATAACCAAAATTTGTCATGGATTGTCAATCCATCACCTCAACCCTCTTGGTCTAAAGTGTTGTAAAATTTATTTATCCCCATAGTCTAATCACCTTCCATTCCCTATACTTCGAGTCCAATATGGCCCAAAGTAGTGATTGAGAGCTCTCCTTACTTGAATCCCAGTCAAAAAAAGAGAAGGCTCACTAAATATATCCACCTTCTTGTTTAAGGTTTGCCGCAAGGCATTTGAGGGATGTTTCCCATACTTCCAGCATTTCCCTACAACAGAGTTTTCACCTTTGTTTACAGTGCTGGAATACCTATGACCTAAAGATTTTACATACTCCAAGGGGCTTTGAAAATCTTCATGTGTTATACAATCACCACCCTCTGATGACTCAATTGCACGACCATGAGTGACTTTGTCATTCAAACTGAGAGGTGAGTGGCCAATGGTGGAAACCCTCTTGTAAACTAAATCAACAACCCATTTCAAATTTGTGGAAGTATAATACGCGATTGTGGTGAGAGAAATATCATGCTACATAGCCGAAAATCGGCCTGATATCTACACTGGGATTCTATATTTTTGAAACATGACTCAAAATTAAACCCTAAAATCAAGCTACAGTCTCTACCAGTGACCATGTGTTGAAATTGATTTTAATATTTCATATTTCAGAGAACGGTTGAATTCTTCCTGAGTTCTAGTAAATGATATAGGAGTTCATGATAGTGTAGACTCTTACGCATTGAATATAGAGGACAACTCTGAGAGTGTAGCTTCCTCTTCGTTGAATAATCCTCAGGTTTCTAAAGTCTGCATTCAGTGATTCAATTCGTATTTTCACTGGATGTGAAGAAGAGGAACCTCAGTGGCATCGTTAGGCAAACAAAATTCTAGTGGTTGTCCTCTATTTTAGTTCATACGTGGCAGTTCACAAATTCGCCTCCATTTGAAATTCGTCGATCGCAATGGTCTATTAAGGTATCGAAAGCCAACCGGACCAATCGTATGGCCTATCAAAAGTCAAAAGTCCACCAAACCAATCAATCTTTGTCAAGTGCATAGGTGTACACCCAGTCGATTGGCCAAGCAGGAAATGGACCCACCCACGTCATGTCCAATAAGCGTTTAATGAAGGAATCCCACCCAACGACACCTCAGCAATTGATCCCAATAACACCTCAGTAGTTGGTCCTAACGACACCTCAGAAACTGGTCCAAATCCAATGAGCAATCAAGATTCAATGGACCAATGGTGGAGGGGCTTTATAACTTTGTCTAATCATAATCAGAAAAATGTCTCAGAGGAAAGATGTTCCATTCAATTGGTCCAACTGATTTCAGTTTTGAATCGCAGATCACCGCCTAAAAACCTCCTGTTGTAGCGGTTGCAACCACCCTCCAAAATTTTGGCCTGCACCAATTTCGGAGCCTCCCTTGAAGAGTTTCACTTGATGACTGCACACACTCGGGTTCACTCCATGAGCTCGTGTGAGTCTTTACATCCGCCTTACTTGTTCATTGCATTTGAGTCTCTGCATGCTGATGTCTAAGCCATTCTTGCGACCATGTTCTAGTTATGTGACACTCATGATCATTCACTGTCGTGCAAGCGTCGTCTCAATCAATGAACGATCGATCATGAGTGTCGCGCTTGTCACTTACACCATCGGTTAGTCTTGTTGAACACGTGTGTCTTGATAGTTTGTTCGTTTCGTTGTCAAGTCATGAGAGTGTGTGTTCATATGATCACTTATGCATGTTTCGGTTGTTCACACACATAGGCATTTTTGCTTAGGGTTCTGATGACCTGACTCCCCTTTGACAGCCAAACCCCCACCCTGCCATCAACTTGATCGACTGTCAACTAGAACAACAAAAGCACCAAGCTAGTATTTTCTAGTTGTGTTGCCCGCAAGCAATCTAATCAGCTCTCATGTTGGTCACCCGGACAGTCGGACCCGACAATCACCCCGGGACTGACTCCCCTCACAAATTGCGTAGAGGCCACTGACCTCACCTGCTCAACTGATTGAGGAAATTGCATAGACAAGCTAGACAGACACCAAGTGCCCGTCCCTGTTTCGCTCATAAAATTGCGCAATTTTCCGAGTCAATCATCCCGCCAGTCAACCAACTATTCATCTCAGAAATTGCGCAGTGTTCATGAGCAGGGATTTTGCTGCCCATTAGTCAGCTCAGCTTAGAAATTACGCAGAGATAATCAGCAGGTCGGCCTCTCGACCTCAGTGTAGTTTTCCTTGCCAGCAAGCTCTAGCAGTAGACTGCCAATTCCCTCTGGGAATTGCGCAGTTTCTGTTGCCAATCTCCCAGGTAGCCAACTGGAAGTTCCCTCTGGGGATTGCACAGTTATGGTTGCCAGTGACCCTAGTAGCCAACTGGCAGTTCCCTTTGGGAATTACGCAGTTCTCGCTGCAGTGACCCGGGAAGTTCTCCAGAAAAAAAATGCGTAATCTCTGCCTGCTGACCCTTCATGCAGCCCAGCCCGTTCCTATGGAAAATTGCACAAATCTGACTTCCTAGCCCCGCTGCCTGTTCATTCTGAAAAATGCGCAGACCATGCCTGCCTTTCCTTTCAGCAGCCAAAATGTTCCTCCCAAAATTTATGCAATTTTGCCTCCCAACCAAGCCAGACCTTGCAGACAGTCATTGTTGACTCAAATCGCCTGTCCCCATCTCTCAATGACTCTTGTGCAGTTTTCATTAGCAGTTTCCTGGAGCCATCATCCTGCATCACAGCCTTGTTGCCTCTTCCAGTCACCTACACCCGAATGATCATATGTCATGGTAAACTAGGAGGTTTCTAATTTGATTTCATCTCGTCATGAGTGACTACAGGTACAAGTACACCAATGAACGTGGCAAGACGATGAATGGGATGAACGAAAAGAGCACATGCAAAATGACAGGTTCACCAATGGACGAACGAACGAAGCATGTGAAACGAACGAATGCGATGAATAAGCACCTTCGTGAACAGATGAGCCTGTCAAGTTTTCCAACATGCAAGCAAGGAATAACATGTTAAAGCTTCATCAAGCGAACCAAGGACCATTGAAGACTCCGTGCACTTCGCCATGCGGAGGTGAAGCTATGATACACCATGAAGACATCCATCACCTAGTAGCACTATAGTTGGACATGCACTCCAGCAATAGCATGAATGTACTAGCATTGTCATGTTAATTCATGTCGAGTCACATCATGAGTCATGTCACCCACATCCTCACTATGGGCTTGTTGTCAATCAATGTGATGTAACGTGGAAGTCCAAGAGACCCACTTGTTGAACAAAGAGTCATGTAAGTCGAAGAGTCATGGAAGTCAAGCGGTTATGAGGGTAGTCGAACAGCCACAAGAGTCAGTTTCACCCTTGGCTATAAATACCCCCTCATTTGTACATGAAAGGACTTTTCACCTCAGCTCCTCCCATATAGCCAAGAGAGTTTATAATCTTTTATTTGAGGAGTAAGTAGTGGCTCAATGCCCCGCTGATGGGGTTAGTGATGTATGGTGTAACGATGTGTCTTGGAAATTTCACTTAATTCAGAAGCCTGTCAACAAGCTAACACGTTTTCACACATGTATGGTATTTGTTGTAAGACTGATCTTTAAAACTTGTAATGCATGTTGCTTTAACATGTGTTCTACATATGAACTGATTCATTTGTTGTAATGTATAATCTATTAATGGAAATGAGTTGTATATGCTGCTAATGTTGTCTTGTCCGTGTCGACTGCTCTGTCGGACATCAGACAGACCTTTCACATGAACCTTGTTGTAACAACTGTTGCACTCTTTTGGCCTGATCCGTAAATGTTGTACGTGTTATCTTACCTTGTATGTTGTGATTGTCGCATCCAAGTGGACTGCTCCGCCGGAAGCTGTGTATGCCCTTTGTGTTGTGTGCTCCTAGCCGAGTTGGGACTGATCCCTTTCAACCTAGAACTCACCTTCACCTTTTCCCCTCACAGTGAAAGAACCATTGACACAAGTACACTTACACTCACTAGGCACTCGAGCCTCACTTCTCAAAGACAAAGCGAACCACTCTCCTGTGTTGACAAGAAAGAGTTGAGGCAAATCCTTAAGATAATGGTAACTGGGCCATCATACCAGATGGGACTCCCACACCAAATGGTGTGAGGTCTAGTTGGAACTTCATACCGAGGTGATCCCCTGAATGTTGGTGGGTCAAGAATCTTCAACATTTCTGGAACTAGAAGGAGGGAAACCAGTTGTATATGGCTGAAATTCCCCTCACACTCACTCATCAACCATTTGGTTAAGGTAGTAATTCACACTCCCTCTCACCTACATGCTACTCTACAATCGGTTACTCCTCACCTCCCAGAATTGAACACGAGATTCCATATCAACACCTTCTCTCCATCTGTCCCATCACTCACCAGTTCGCGAAAGCAGTTGGACTGATCCTATGCATACAACACCTTCCATATGCATCAAAGAAGTCAAAAGCAACTCCCACAGGAGTTGTTGTGTCATCGGTAGAAGAAGCAATCCTTGCCACACTTGAAGGTTTGGCAGAATCTATTAAAGACAGAGAGGAACCTCCAGTCTTTTGGCAAGGCGAACAAGACACTCTTGTGATCTTGGGATCAGACTCCAGTACAGGAGGTGAATGGGAAGGAAACGAAGGAGGTGGAGGTGGACACGAACCAACAGACTCAGAGTCGAAACCATCAGACTCCGAAAGAGAGGAAGAGGATGAAGAAGAAGAAGAGATGGTTGACCCAAATATTGAATGCATGACTCAGGGACCATTGGCATGGATGTTCTGCACGAGATACTGAAGCAAACAGAAAGAATGAACATCAAGTTCAACCCTGATAGCACGGTGAAGGCAAAAGATCATTTGGACAACTTCTACCAGCAGTTGCAGACCCTTGAGGTACGACATGACGACGTAGCTTGTAGATTGTTCCCATGTACTTTGGACGGTCGCACAGCTGCATGGTATCACAACCTTCCACCAAACTCCATACAAAACTAGGGTGCATTCAAACGCATGTGTCCTTGAAAATTTTGCTGATGACAAGACCCCAACTATGTTACTGAAAGAATTGGGTAGCTTGAAGATGAAGGGGAAAGAAAAGATAAAAGATTTCAACTAGAGGTTTACACGCATATTGAAAAAAATTGCAATGAACACCAAACCTCTTGACTACATCACTGTTGATTACTACACGTCCGCATTGCCGACCAGCATTGCACAATTGGTCAAGCGAGCTGTGAAACCAACACCCTTGGAAAACTGCGAAGAGGCTATTGTTGTCGAAAAAGACCTGCGTGCGATTGGACTCATCAAGGATGATGAACCAGCAAAGGACTCCAAAGACGCGAGTAGGAAGTCCCAAGCGATGGTGAGCAAGGGTAGAGACAAGGAAGCAAATTATATTGAAACCCTCACTCGCCTCATCAAGAACTTAACAACTAAAGTGTTTGAGATTAAACAACGAAAAAAAAAAAACACATTTGCAAGGAGCTATCTGCCTAAACAGAGACAGGGAAGCAACTCATCAGGCAGCAACTAGTCTGCTCAAGAAAATGCACAGAGCTCTGTGTTCATTATCGATCAGTGCGCAGTTCCCGAGTTATGTTCGTTCCAAGAAGAACATCACCCTAAGAACTTTTGTTCGGACTGGAAGCAAGTCACAAACTCTGTATACAGTCATACACTTGATGGAGAGAGTGGTATGTAGAAGTAGCCAGATGACAAAGATTATGACAAAGGTATTGCACCTGTTGAAGCATCAAATTCTGGGCATGTAGTGAACGCATATCAGTGCTCGCAAGCAGTGCCGAAGACAAACACAAAGAAGCATCCCCCAAGACAAAATGACCATTACAATCTTAGGAGTAAATGGGCTCCCCCAACACTTGGGGAAATGCAAGAGAAGATTAGATTGGTAACAAGGAGCACTGATCCACTGGCCATCCAAAGAAGAAAATACAAGACAAGTCCAGGAAGACAACGACAGGCAAGAGTACTTCCATGAGCAGCAAACTACAAAACACTTCGTCGGACAACACGAACATCTATTCTACCCCGAACATCTCGGTAAGTCTACCACCTCTGGACTACAACATTGTTGTTGACATGAAGAAAACTTGAGAAAACATCAGCTTGTTTGTGTTGGCTAAGATCCAGAGTCAACGAGATATCCTGTTGTGCACACTGGGACAGACAACAACAGACAGCGTAGCCTCTACCAGCAAGGGAGCAAGCACACCTCCCGGATCACTTTCCACTATTCTCAATAGACTCTGGATGGAAGAAGCACACTCAGGTTGTCTCCCATTCCTGCTATATTTTCAAATTTTCAATTGTAATGTTCACAACTGTTTGGTTGATTTCGACGTGGCAGGCAACATCATGCTGCTCTCCATTGCGAAAAAAGATCAATGCACGATGGAGCGAAACATCTGCGTGTATCAATCGACTTGATCGAACATCAGTACCAGCCATTGGTGAACTACGAGATGTGATCATATGACTATCTCATGATGGTCGAGTCCACCAATTGGTCAACATAGTGGTTGTAGACATCCCGTAAGCATACGGTCTACTACTTAGTAGATATTGGTCCAACAAGCTAGATGAATATTTTGCTACAGATTGGCCTCACACGTGGCTTCCGTACAAGGGCAAATGCAATCAAATTTGGGTAGATTCCGAGAGGTACATGTTGAGCCTCAAACCTGCACTTCTTTACACATCCCCTCAGCCTCCTTTTCTTATTCATTTCTTTCTTTTGCCACTCATTCCCTCCATCAAATTGCTCAAATCATTGTATTTTAGGACTTTTTACATGGTTTGCTAATTATGCTAATGACTGTGTTGTTGGTTTAAAATTTTGGTTCAAAGCGCTGCATTTCCGCAGCTGATCCCGGTTTCCGCAGCCAACCCCGGATTCCACAGCTGTTTTATTAAATGATATGTTCCAGGTGTCCTCCGGGAAGAAGAGCCACATGGGCAAGTTCGTGGAACCAAGGACATGGTGTGTGTCCCTCCAGCTCACCCAAACCGGTCATAAAAACCCGTGGTCAACGAGGAGGCAACTACGGTCAACAGAAGTCATTGGTGGTGGCACGGCTCTGCGTGTTCTGTTTTAGAGCACGTGAAGAACAGGTGGCATCTTCCTCAGCCACAAAGACAGTGGGAAACATGAATCCAACAGCAGATTGAATGCCCACAACGACCGTTGCCTAAATCCGAGGACGCAGCAAGATTACGTGTTTTTACACAGCTGCTTGAATAGCTTAGTTTTCATTAAGTTAGTTTGCTTTCCTCTGTTATAAATAAAGCGTCTTTGAACGCTGGATAGTTAGCCGATGATATGTAATTTTGAACTCCCCATTGTACTTTCTATTTTGATACATAATATATGAGAAGACTGTTTTCCATTTGAGCGTGTAACTGATCATTGAGCCGGCTGGAGTAGGCAGAGGGCCCCTGTTTACTGAAGGCCTCTATAGTACTCTTTAATTTCCTGCATTTCTTTTTCTCATTTTATGTATAATAGTTGTACTGAATGCCTTTGATTGCTGTGTTTTGATCATGTACAATAGTTGTATATAAATTTTGAATTCTGCTTATTTATATTTCTGCACTTTTCCATGACTGATCAGTGCGTTATGCAGGTTTCTTAGGCGTACCCGGGACAGTTTCTTTCTTTTCTTTTTCACAACTAGTGACACTTGTGATCATCTTGTCTATGTTGCTGACCTTCCTTGTTTTGCAGCATTTATTTCCTTACTATCATTTCTTTAATTTGCATAGTTACTTTCTGCTTTTAGACATCAAGTTGCTTACCTATTGATGGTTTCTTCTCCATAATTTAATATCTTCATTGAGGACCAAAATATCACTTAGCGCAGCTTGGTTTAGTTGCTCAAGAACTCACAATTGCTTGGCTTATTTTT
>APFE031184748.1:28497-47823 GCA_000404065.3 Pinus taeda | reverse complement strand
CTTTCCATTTCTTGAAAGTATCAAATACATCAGATTTATTCTTAATACAATAAATCCAAGTTTTTCTAGTTGAATCATCAATAAAAGTAACATAATAACGAGAGCCACTGAGAGATGATACCTGAGCAGGTCCCCATACATCTGTATGCACAAGCTCTAAATTTTTCGCTCTTCTTTTCTTTCCCAACTCTGAGAAATCTGATTCTCTTCTGTTTTCCATAAATGCATTCTCACAGAAGTCCAAATCAACATTCTTAAAACCTGGCAACAAATTCCTTGAGTGAAGAATCTTCATCCCCTTTTCACTCATGTGTCCAAGCCTATGATTCCATAATGTTGCATTTGCTCCTTTGGAAATTAAAGCCTTAACAGAGTTAGAAATACCATTGTATAAATTCAATGTACCATCCTTTTCGCCTTTTGCTATTACCAGGGCTCCTTTGGTGACCTTCCAAGCTTTATCTGTGGAAGTTGTCACACAACCTTCACCGCCTAACTGCCCTGTTGAAATCAGATTTTTCTTTAGATCTGGAACATGCCTTACCTCCTTTAGTAGCAATTGGTTTCCATTCTGTTGTTTTACAAGAACCTTACCCATTCCAACAATTTTACAAGGTTTATCATCACCCAAACGAACTTGTCCAAAATCTCCTTGAACATAGTCATGAAAGTATTTCTTATCAGGTGTGGCATGGAATGAGGCCCCTGAATCTACCACCCAGGAATCAGTAATATTTTTGAAAGAAAGAGTCAAAGCATCTTGTAACACCTCACCTGTCACATTTGCTTCAAGATTGTTTTCTTGTTGTGCATCTCCTTCTTTTCCCTTCCGAGATCTACAGTCTTTCTTTAGGTGTCCTTTCTTTCCACATGTCCAGCACACTATCCCTGATCTGGACTTGGATCTACCTTTCCTTGATTTATTGCGATATCCTGAGCTCTTTCCTCTTTCCATTTTTCTTCCCCTAGACTTTGCACTCAAAGCATTACCCAATGTCTCACCGGAGCTTTTCCGTCGCATTTCCTTGCTAAAGATAGCACCGACAACATCATCAAACTTTAAAGTACTAGATCCAGAAATAGAGTTACTAATGGCCATTACTAAACCATTCCAACTTTCTGGCAATGAGCGCAAGAATAACAGAGCTCTAACTTCATCATCAAATTTTACCCCTACAAAACATAACTGACTTGTAACAGTATTAAAATCATTTAAATGGTCTGAAACAGATCCACCTTCCGACATCTTCATACTAAATAACCATTTCATAGGAAATACCTTGTTTGAGGCCGAGGGTTTTTCATATAGTTTCTCCAACACCTTAATCAAACCCTCTGTCGTTGTTTCCTTCGAAATGTTGAAGGCGACTGACGCTACAAGGCACAACCGTACTGTTCCGAGTGCCTTTCTATTGAGAAGGTTCCATTCTTCATCTGTCATACCCATCAACATCTTTGTTTTTCTGCCCAGTGGTAGGTATGGATCTTTCTGATACAGATAATCTTCCATCTGCATCTTCCACAGCGAGAAGTTTTGGCCGTTAAATTTCTCGACCCTAAACTTACCATCTTCCACCATTGCTCCCACTCAAACGAGGAACCCTTATTTCCTGGAAGTTTATCAGCCAAATAGACCTTCGGATCTGATACCAGTTGTTAGAAAATTATATATTACGGAGCAATGGAACACATAAATATCGCAAAAATATAAACAAAGAAAACGCATAAAATAAGAGAGACACAGATATACGTGGTTCACCCATTTTGGGCTATGTCCACCTCGAATAGCCATTCCTTCCTTTCTATTATCCAGCAAAATGAAGAGACACAACCTACAGCAGATCCGCTCTAATATCCTCTGTTTTCTCTCATAGTCTCACCTCTGTGTTTCTTGCTTGGAAAATACACATCTATTACACAGCCTCAAATACAATGCCCTCATATGAAGAGAGGGGTTGCCTTCTAGGTCAAAAAACCCTAAACTAAACATAAGTTATACCGTCAGATCATCCGCCTAATGAACTACCCAGATTGACTAGAAATTACTATACTTTTACAAGGCAACTTTACATCTGTTTTTAGCTTCGGGGGCGCTTTCCCTGCACCCCCGTCGAGGGACCGCTAGCCCCCGCACCCCCCCACATGGAGGGGTTTACAAACTTCCAGGGGTATACATCCGGCTGAAACAAAGACCTCTGAACAATCATACTCCACATCCAACACCACTCAAGTTCTTCTTGTTTCTTCAGATTCTAATAAGCTTGGGGGCAGTCCTCCTGTTCCATTAAGACAGGAGGAAGATCCTCCAGTTCTCGTAACTCAAGGGGTTAATTCTCCCATTTCTATGGTACCCCCTCCAAGTAGTCTAGTCACTTCCTTTGATTGGAATCGATTGGCAGGATTCCGCCTTCCTTCTTATGTGCCTTTCCAAATCATAGTACAAGTTTGTAATATGATTGTATCTGGCACTATTATAGATGAAGGTGCATCAGTGAGCATCCTTTCCTCAAATGCTTGGTAAGTGCTTGGTTCGCCACCGCTTGTACCTGTTACCCAGAATCTGTTGGGTTTTAACAGAGGAACCAGTCAACCATTAGGGATCCTCCCTTAGTTACCTATTACTTTGGGAGGAAAAATCGTTTATCTGAATGCGATGGTAGTCCCAGGCCCTTTAGATTACAATTTACTTCTAGGGCACGACTATGTTTATGACATGGGAGCTATTATTTCCACACTCTTTCAAGTGATGTGTTTCCCACATGAAGGCAGAATTGTCACCGTTGACCAGCTTTCGTTTCCCGGTCCAAATATGGCTCCCATTCAACCATCTTCCTTGAATGGTCCTTTTGTACCAATGGTATCATCCCTGCCATGGGTTAATTACGTAGCAACCCGTTGCATACGTACATCAACTAACGATCAATTCAGTGATGTTGTACATCATGTACTGGGGGCATTGGAACCAGATCTCTCCTTCATGACCTCTTATGAGTTGTGATCGAAAATGAGGATAGTTCTTTTACTGTGTCAACCTCACTGAAAAATGAAACAACCCCCATGAGGATAGTTGTTTTACTATGTCAACTTCATTAAAAAATGAAACAAGCCTATGAGGATAGTTCCTTGTCTTGTGTCGACCTCGTTAAAAAATGAAACAAGGAATACGAGGATAGTTCTTTTACTGTGTCAACCTCGTTAAAAAATAAAACAGCTCCCTCAAGGATAGTTCATTGTCTCGTGTCAACCTCGTTAAAAAATGAAACAAGGAGTATGAGGATAGTTCTTTTACTGTGTTGACCTCATTAAAAAATGAAACAGGCCCACGAGGATAGTTCCTTGTCTTGTGTCAACCTCATAAAAAATGAAACCAAGGATATGAGGATAGTTCTTTTACTGTGTCAACCTCATTAAAAAACTAAACAGTTCCCATGAGGATAGTTCATGGTCTTGTGTGAACCTCGTTAATAAATGAAACAAGGAGTTTGAGGATGGTTCTTTTACTGTGTCAACCTCGTTAAAAAATGAAACAAGGAATCAAAGTAGAGTTCCTTGTCTTGTGTCAAGATCTTTAAAAAATGAAACAAGGAATATGAGCAAAGTTCCTTGTCTTGTGTCAAGCTCGTTAAAAAATGAAACAAGGACCCTTGGAGCAAAGTTCCAAGTCGATTCTTTGAGTAGATCTCGTAAAATCCCAGTTGAGTCTTTCACTTGATCTCGTATATGAACCTTCATTCCATCCACCTGATAGCCGCAAGCAGTCTACTGAGGTGGATGTAATGAAGCTTAGGGGCATGCACCTAATGGTAAAGTTAAGTTTTCCTGTAGGTTATGTGAAGGGAATCACCCCATTCACCTTTGTCCCTATTTGGACGAAGCCAAAAAGGTGTTGAATAACGTCCTGCTTCACCGCAGTGACTTCCATCTGGTTACAAGAGATTCTCCCTTTCATCACGCTGGGGGCATGCAAACCAATATCAAGCATAGTTTTTCATTTTAAGCTTGCATAAAAATGAAACTGAATCCAAGCATAGTTTTTCGTTTCAAGCTTGTGTAAACATGAAACTGAATCCAAGCATAGTTCCCTAAGGTTCAAGGTTGTCTAAAAATGAACCCTTTAACCCTCGTGATTGCCATTTTATCGGCCTTTTTCATCATATGAGCCTTGGTTGTTTTCATTCCATCACCACCATCTCTTTCGCTGATTATACGCTTTCACTTGGTTGTTTTACCTTTTTTGAGGAACAGTTGCAATGAGCGGTCTTATTAGCTAGCCTCTTCACATAAATCAACATGTTTTGAGAAGTTCCAACATCATTGGAACCAGTTTCTACCCTAGACACCACTCGTTCCTCAAAATGGAGTCCTCTTTAAGCTATTTTCAAACTCTCTAAATATGAAAAGATAATGGAGCGCTTGTCTTTTCCAACTCGTTAAAGGATTGGAAACGATATCTCTCTTGTATTATTTTTTGTTTTTTCAGACTTGAGAGATTATTTTACGAAAAATAACCCGTGGAATTTTCTTTTTGTCCCTTTTCAAACTCTCTAAACATGAAAAGGACCAAGTTATCTTTGTCGTTAAACTTGTTAAAAACATTAAATAGCGACAAACTTGTCCATCTAGACAAGACTGAGTTTCACCTTCACTAGACTCATTAAAGCATCAAATAGAGATGGATTCACCCGAAGGGTGAAATTATACAATAAGAATATGTTATCCTCCTCAAGCTTGATTAAAAATAAAGAGGTATTGGTCAGAAATGACTGGGGAAAATTGGAAAAAGGGGAAATGATAGCAAGTCGCTCTTGAACGTGACACTTTCACCTCATCACCGTGACCATGTGGGTTGGGTTATTCAGCTTGATGGTTATCACACTGTTGGTCTATCATACCATCCATTACTTTGTTTTGGATCAATGCTACCAATTCATCTTAGTGTCGCTGAAATGTTCAAGAGAAGTCATTCAATTCAAACTTCATCCTTTGCAATACCGTAAACCTTCATTTTCATGACCGCCATTCCTAAACCTTCTATCATTAGTCGTTTTTTCATCTCCAAAATCATTTACCTCGTTTCGTGTCGTTGATGTGGGATACATCAAGGCCCTCTTGCGACGAATCACTTCTTGTCGACATCAACACATCATCCAAGAAGTTGACTTAGAAACACCCCTTCAGTACCTTGAGGCTTGCATACATCAATGGCAGGTTTCTCGCTTCCGACAATAGGTTGACATCACTGGCCTTCGACCGAAAGACTTTGTAGCGTGTTCGACATCAAATCATTTATTCACACCATGCGAAATGTACTATAGTACCTTGAGGGTGATCATCGTTATCGATGATTCCTCTCGCGTCTGTTAACGACTTACACCATTGGCTGGTAATCAGATGATGTCTTCCCATGTTCGACTTCAGATCATATATTCACATGGTTAGACTTGTACTTGAGCAAAAGATTGAACGATAATGAAGACCCCAGATCTAGTTTCATCCATCCGGGCTGCGATATTTTCGGGAGTACTAAATCAAATGTACAATGGCCTTACATTCATGGTCATCCATTCATGGGTCTATATTTCTAGACAACTATATTTGTACATGTAATGAAAATTTATAAGCTGATCATGGGTATAACTTCCCTCAGCAAGTTCATGAGAAAAAATCAAATTATCATGATTATGTATTGTAATTAATGCAGGTCACCTTCTGCTTCGAGACATCCTCTCCACATGATAAAGCATTTCACTCGACATACATATTTACGACTTCATGCTTTACGGGGCAACTGTTATAGATCCATTTGGGCGCATCAACCCCAAATTATAGATCAGTACTGTTAGGGCCCATCAAACCCTAATTCAATTGTTACATGCCCTAAAGAAGTCAACCATCAGAATGCCTAGCTTCTCAAGAAGTTCCATGACTGAAATCATCCAAAACTACCTCTAAGAAGATCAGCGCAGGCAGGCCTTCATTAGGGTGCGCTGAAGTGCAGTCCATACAATGATAGGGTGCTATGCAGTGCACTTGAGCCCTCTTTGGCCTGCGTTGGGCAAATTTGAGCGAAATTGGATTCGGGTTTAGGAATATTCTTATCCATTGGATACATCTAGAAGTTTGCCAAGATTATCTACTCCTTTGAGCTTGAATTTGGATGAGGTAGGGAGTTAACGAACATCAATCCCTTTATCCCTTCCTCCATGGAACTAAATCCTAAGTTTGGGAGGGCATTCATTATCACCATTTATGGCATAACTTCCTTCATTCACCTATAAAAATACCACTCATCTAAGTGATTCAGGGGCTGGAAATCATTGAATTATAGGGAGATGCTATTAGTATGAGACTTGAGTTGATTTCAAGTATTGTAATGATGTCAAAATGTCTTGCTTGTTATGAGGAGAGGATGGGATTGAACTGGAGGACTGATGCTGAATCAAGCAAATTGGGTTGTAACTCTTTCTTTTACTAATAAAGTGTTCAAAGCTTTTTCCATATGCTTGTGTTATTCATTGATGCTTTCATATGTGTACTATGTACATGATTCCATGCTATGTTTAATCAATAGATCATTATCATATGATTTGATCAGTTTTTGTCTTCTGTCTATGTGCATGTACTCTTCAAGCGGATTAAGTACGGAAAGGAGCGACATAATTGGTCAAGGGAGACAAGGAGTAAGTGAAAGCTATAGGTAGGCTTCTTTACCTCTTATTTAATCTATTGGTCATAGAAAAAGTAGAGAATGCTTTGCACTATTGTTTTAGACTTAGCTACTAGTCTAGGGTTTTAAGCGTTTATCCGTAGACACTAAAACTTCCCAAAACACTAAGACAAAGGAAGAGACGGACGAGCAGACAAAAACACGGCGTGGACCCACAGGCGACGTCCGCTCGCATCAAGCATCCAAGGGAGCAAGAGAAAGGAGAGTCCAGGAAGAAATCCAAGGCTACTAAGACATCATTAGACCCAATCACCCTCATAGAGGGTGATTTGCACGACATCGATGACATGGAGCGAGATGTCTCCGTGGAGGTCCTACAACAGTTTTAGCAGTAAAAGCAACTAGTATTGAGGGCTATCTAGACAGGTCTACAGGAGTTACAGACCCGCACATCATAGTTTGGCACGTTGTCCACCAGCCTTGCTATCGGCACTTCAGAAGTTGCCGAGATGCTGCGTGCTAAGACCTCCAGCGCGATAGTGCTGCCTGATGGAGCACTGACCATGGAGAATGAAGCTGATAGGCCCATTGTAAGTGCCCTTAAGGGAGTAGGGTTGAATCTGGCATCGCTCCCTTGCAAGGCGCTCCACCTATTGCAGGATGGAGTGATTGCGACGCTGAGGGCCCATGAGCACCATGCCCTCTAGGTGATTAGTGAGCAGTGGATTAACAATGAGTAGATGGAACTACAACGAGACTCTGCCATCGCCACTGTGACGGAGGCAACAAACCAAAACAAGGGTATAATGTAGGTCATCGAGGAGGCATGGCGAATGGTCCTAGAGTTGGCCATTCCTGAGGAAGAACCAGTCGAGGTGTGTGTTGGCCCTCGGTTTTGGTCTATTTTTGCTTAGGGAAACCTACTTAATCCTTATATATTCCATCCATTTTCCATCACATCCATCTCATTTTGATGTATTTTATGCATATTCAGGTGTTTAATTTTAATTTTGCAATTTCTAGAAGTTTTTATGAAAATTGAGTTTCAAGTGCAATTTTGGACTGAATCAGAAATTCCCGTAATAGTTATGTGGATGACATGTTTGCAGGACACTTGGGCTCGAGTTTGATGCATGGATGGACAGCTTGGGAACTAGGACTAAGCTAACTCCACTTGGTTCGGCCAAAACAAGCTTTATTAGGCCCGGTCAAGGCTGGTCAAACATGACTAGTCACCAGAAAATCCCTAGGAAATAGGGCAGTTTTGAGATTTTATGGGATTGACCATATTTCTTGGGATGAATTGGATGAGTTCGACTTAAATAGGTGGATATGAGTAGATATAAGTGTTAGAGATAACATAGATCAGTTTGTTTCATTAAACCTCTATTTAAAGCCAAGACTTTGATGGCTTTTGTATTGGAATTTGTATGTAACTTTTGTATAATTGGAGTTGGGAGCTAATTTGAAGAACTTGTTTCATTCCAATTTGTTGTTCATGCTTGGTTGATTTACTAAAGTTGTTGTAGCTGAGGTTTCTTCAAGTGTGCAAGGCAAGGGTGGAGAGCCCCCACACCATGCTAAGTACACTTCTTGGTTCAATTTTCATAGTTTTCATAGACTAGTTTTTGTTTCAAATGTATTTAGATGTGTGATGGTTGTTGAATGAATATTTGTTTAATTCTAATCTACATATGAAGGGACACACAATAATCTAAGTTAAATTCTCCTTCTACTTGATCTTGAACTAAAACTGAATTTCATTCTCCATTTCTTATTTGAAGTTATTGCTGCATTTCTGGTTTGAAGCAATGGTGATTGTGATATGGTAGGATTGTGAAGAAGGCCAATCTGGACCTCCTTAGTTAGGAGCCTCTTCTTTTACATCTTCTGCATCATAAACCATTGTTAATTAGTGCTCTTAGATTTATCTTCATGAAAGTAGTATTGTAGGGAAGGACAACCTGGTTCTCCTAAGTTAGGAGCCCCTTTCCTCATATATTACATAAATGAATTAGAAATTGTTCAAATAGGTTTATATTTGTAGTATGTACTTCTTTAAATCTTCAAATTTTATCTTCTAAACTTGATTATATCTGATGTCCATATACAGTGGATTTTCCTCGAAGTTTTACAAACCCCGATTGATAATTAAATACTTGTGTTAATTTAGTCAATAAATTAGCCCAACAGTGTGTGTTTGCAAGCTGGATACAAGGGTGTGCGACAATTGTATAGAAATGGTGAGGGTTCAATTGGAGTTGAACTTGCACATCACCGAGTTGCAGTTGAAGGCCTAGCCTTCAACCCCACCAGAAGTAAAGGAGAAGCATGCAACCGTTATCACAGAGGCAATAGCGGTAGTTGACAGTGTAATGGCAGACTACACGCAACTTTTTGAGCAATTGTTCGAGGTCCTGACGAGCTTGCAGGAGGACCCTAATGTACAAATACTAGAGACAGAAGCACGTGAACTACAATAGTGCTATGATGAGGTCAAAGGCACAACGCAAACCATTGCACTCACACAGAGACTAGAAAAGCTATAGGAAGCCAAGCAACTGAAAGAATAGGTGGATGCAACACCACAAGGAAGCAGTGCTAAAGGCACAACTGAAGCCCCAAATGGATGATGCTTACACGATGACATCCTCTATTGAAGGAAAGCTTGCGACTCTGTAATCAACTCAACAAAAGCTTTAGGCCAACAATTCAGGAGCAGTGACAACGCAGATGGTTGAAGAAGCGAAGCAGGCAGCCGCACAGTGCATTGTTGAGGTTGCAGTCATACGAGTCGAGCTGGGAGGTCTTCGCGCTAAGATCTTCGCGCCTACTGAGTGACTCGAGGGCGAGTCATGATGTTTGTGTTGGGGGCCTATTGGGAACGAGATCCAGGATAGATTTGGGGCTAAAAGCCTATGTGTTTGGGTCGAATTTTGTAATAAAGTTATAGAGTCTCCACATTTTGTGGTCACGGAGCACGAAGGTGTCATGAGTCATAAAAGGTTGTCCACCCTTATTTTGTAAAGTAAAGTCGGTTGTAAAGATCTACCCATGGTCCGTGGACCATGGGATTATATAAAAAGAGCTAAGTAAGTAAGCTTTAAGAGTGATAAGAAGTCATAATAATAGACAAGAAGTTTAAGAAGTATGAAGTCTTGAGCCATAAGGAGAGAAGTCTAAGTTTCAGGTCCTAGTGTAGGTAGAGGCTTTGCAGCTGAGGCCTAGGGTGGAAGTCCACAGTTGAGTGCGCGGACCCTTGCAGTTGTGTGCGCAGGGCGGATAGAGTCTGTAATCACTTGAAGATATTAATAAAGAGAAGCATTTTGCAATTTTTGTGTCTTTGTTTCTTGTTAATGCATCTTGTCATATTGTGTATGAATGCCATTTATAATGCTTATGTGATGCACGAATGTATGTAATTACATTGGATAATCGAATGCAAATAAGGATATCTGTTTACACGACGCTAACTGTGATTGTTTAATATGATAAGTAAGACAATTAAGCTAGTTTCAGAATCTGCATAGTATGTTGCCCTAGCAGTGTGAAAGTACCTGAACCACAGGTTAGGGCTGTGTGAAGGTCAATCGTACCCCTTCGCAGAGGTACTGAAAGGCAGAGTAAAGGGCTAGATAGACAGAGCCCTAGAACTCAACGATTTGCGCGAAAGCAAGAATTAAAGGAATAAACCGACATCATGACCATCTTAGGGTGCGGAAACTTGGCTCCAACATCCCCACATATTGCTTCGAGTGAGACTTCATTCCGCGCTCTGCAGGCTGATGCTAAATAACATTGAACCTGGGTCATGCCCCACCAAGCCAACACTCCCTCTTAATCCAATATCGAGGCCTACATATAACTTTATCAAAAAAATTCCAAAATGTTTTTCTAAAGCAAGTTAAACGTATATATATTAGAAATCAAAGCATAAAGGAAAACAAATCAAAACTTGGAGTAGAAGGATATCTAAGGGATCAAGTCCCTAACAAATAGGTTTTTGACTTTGGATCCTTCCATCTTTTTCTTCTTTGGTGAACCTTCGTTGGAAATGTTTTCTTGATCCCTATCTCTTCTTGGATTCTCAGGACAATTAATTCTATAGTGACCCATCTTGTGACAATTGCAGCATTCATTATTGGATAGGTCTATCTTCTTCCTTGGCCCTTCGAACTTCTTGAAGGTTTCTTTATTCTTGTGATGAGCATAATAGGCATTCAAGATTTTATCTTCTTCACTCTCCCTGTTGCTTACTAAAGATATTCTGACTTATTTTTGGTTGCATGCATTCTCGAATGTAGGAGTATCCTTCCAAATCTCTTCAGCGAAATCTATGTTGGATGTATATGGGATGAGGTTATCCTTTATTTCATCCACTATTAGGCTCATGGAGAAAATCTTTGTTTCTCTAAACTTTTCTTTCATTGCTTCACTTGATTCATTTGTAGGCTTCCTTAATTTTCCTTTGACTAGATCTAAGACTTTATTCTTCTCGATGATGAGATCTATTCTCTTTTTCCATGCCTTGTAATTGGATGCTCCTTCTAATTTGTTTTTTTCCCTTTGTTGAGTTAGACATAGTTCTTGAATATAGTAGGCTTCTCTCCTTATATGATCCCCTCTTATGACCCTTATTCAACTTCTTGAGATTTCCTTATTCTCCTTTCAATAGATCTTTAGGGTGCCTTTTTCCTTCTTCTTCACCTTAGCTTTGATCCCATGTTGGAAAAATAGAAAGGCATATTTTTTTTCTTATGATGATCATTACTTGTGATATTCTTGTGTTGTTATTAACTTTCTCATGTTCTTCTTTTATTTTTGTTTCATCAAGAAATTATCAAATATGAAGCATGAATATCAAGGACACCAGATGTAGGCGGACAGCCAGTGCAAAACCCCTATATAGGGGAAAACCTAGTCAAGAACTCTTCCTTCAATAAATTTATATGACAGTGAGAAAACGAAGACCCTAGACCAACAAACCTTCCTCCTCCACCAAGTCAACCCTTCCTTCCTGTAAGTGTTGTTCCTTCAAAGTGTAGCTTCAATCCATAACTTCGACTTTAATGCAACTTCACATCTTTGACCTTGATGCAACAAATTCACATCTTCGAACATTGATGTAGAAACTTCACATCTTTGACCTTGATGCAGCAACTTCAACCTAGCAACATCCAAAAACTTTGATCTAGTTTACTGCAATCGCAACAGAATTTTCGACCCCCAGCTCCAGAACTTCGATCCTGCAATAGAGAGAGAATTTTGGTCCCAACTTCAACTCAATAACTTCCCTTGTGTGAGAGAAATGTAACCCAAAAACTCAATTTCATTCTTCCAACTTCTTTCCTTCTTCTTCAGCAACTTCACACCTTTTACTACAACCAGTTTACTGCACTTTCTACTGCAAATCAAACTTGATGAGGGAGTGTTCCAAATGAAGTCTAGTTGCTCCAATATACAGGCTTCTAGTAAGGTGGAATTGCCATGTTTGAGGTCGACTTGGTGGAGGAGGCCTAAATGACTTATTTGACTCAATAATAATTCTTTTTACATGATACAAAAGCCCAAAAAGGGTCTCGTAAAATGGAAAATGACTCTAATGATTCAATATAAAACCTAGAAGTCCTCAATGGGGACTTTGACCTATAAAATGATGACCCAAACAAGAAACCCATGCTTTAATAAGTCATAATAATCATAATAATATTTTCTTTCTTTCTTTTGATAAATACATTTCATTATGACTCAAGTACAATTATGAAGACCAAACCTAGTTACATTCTTCAATAGTTGGGGCCTTTTTAATGACCTCTTCGCCCACAAGAGTCTTTCCAATATATTCCTATTTTTTGGGCACGAGAGAACGCTTCGATTATCTCCATTGATCACCTTCTTCCCCCTATTTTTTTGGGTCTCGGCTTGAGGGCATTGTCTCGCAAAATTTCCATATTGATGGCATATTTCACATTTAAATTAAAGTTGATCATAATCCACCTTTTGTAGAAAAGGACCAATTGTCTAGGTTTAATTACACTACTTCTATAAGACTTTGTTCCAAATCAACCTCCACATGTCAACATAATCATGCATTCACTCACACGGGTTGGCACCATTGATATATTTTGTAATTCCATTTAATAATTTAGAAGGTGTCCTTCTTCCAATAATGAAGAGGGAAGCGGGGCAACTTTACCCACATCAGAACAACTAAGGGGATGTAATTCTAAGGGTTGAAATCATAGTTCCATCTATTAAGGTATAGCCCTTAGGTGCCCATGAAGTATAGATCACTATGAAATATTAGATATGAATCTTAGTTCTCTTCAAATATGAGGGTAAAGAATCCTTTATTGCATAACGAAGAGGAAACGTTTCCTTCTATTAACAAGCACCATTTTATTTTTGCCCATGAGTTTACTGCGCTGGGGGATGGCCAAAGCCCAAAAAATTGACATACCAAACCACAATTTTCCAAGTGCATTACCCATGATGGATTGATATTTACTATAATCTTAGGGTGCCATCAAGTTTCTTAACATGTTTGTTGGGATGAGGTCTAGGGCTAGATTGACTATTTACCACTAGGGCTTTGAACGTCAAGATGTGAGGGGGTAGTGGAGGAGGGGCCAACCCTCTTGACCTGGAAGATATGTGACTGAAGGGGTGAAAGGGAAGCCCACATTACCAACAAAAGAGGAGTAGAGATAACATGGTTGGAGTGACATAAATAAAATAAGCTAATAGGATGCCGAGAGCATAGGGCAATGTTAGAGTTGTAAAAACCCTAAAGGAGTAATTTGCTTCTTTATTGGGCCAACAGGTGCTCTCTAACCCAATATGGAAGAGATGTTGTAATGTCTTGCCTTGTCGTGTCATGTGAACATTTTGACTCAATCAAATTACATAAAGATATAAATAAAATAAAATAAAATAAAATTAATAATTAAAATAAAATTTAGGTAAAATAGTCAATTTACTATAGGCGATTTTTGGGATCTAGTTTTTTACAACCCATGGTTTTTCCCTTGGCACACACACACATACACACACTACCAACCTAGATCCATTTTAACTCCAGATCTACCTAGTGTTGAAAGGGATCAAATCTTTTGAGGTGCAAAACTCTTTTTGAGTGAAGAGAGTTTTGATCCCTCTTGGCGCTTGGTAGATCCAAAGTTAAGATGGATCTAGGCTGGTGTTAAAACGCAATTTTGGTACTTTGATGCACCCAATATGTAGATTTATATCAATACAAAATTCTCTATTGTGGTTTTAAAAAAGAGCAACAATGTAATTTAAAATCACAATCTAATGCATGTTAAATTCACATATGAGATCCATTTATTTATGGGATATGAGATTCCATTCTTACGATGACATATCAAACCTACTTGTTTGTAAGACAATGGACACCCTTTGCACAATGATCTAAGCTTCTAA
Source organism: Pinus taeda (assembly GCA_000404065.3). Lineage (NCBI taxonomy): Eukaryota > Viridiplantae > Streptophyta > Pinopsida > Pinales > Pinaceae > Pinus > Pinus taeda. Next base: position 33,713 of record APFE031184748.1, on the reverse strand, counting down.
TTATAAAGAGATACATATCATATCAATATTCAATTTCAAACATTTGACTTCCAAAGAGAAAACATGTGCAAGTCATATTTATATTTATCTAGATATAAAAAAAATTAACCTAAAATTTAAACTTTACAAAATTTTACAGGCAGAGTTTATTAAGTTACGTGAACCTAAATTAAAAAGTAGAAAAAGGAAATAGGTTAATATGTAGATAAATTTAATCTTTGTTCTGTAACACCCTCCTCAAACATCTACCCAAGTAACCAGCGAACCGGGGTAAACATGTGACGAGAGGATACTGTGATTGGATTCGATCTCATAGGTGACCTTAAGGAAGTGGAATCGATAGAACACATCAACCAATCTATCCACATCACCAACAGAACCCTCAGGAGACATGTCAACCACTCAGACATCTTGTCCCTGGGTCCCACTAATGTTCTGGACATCTTAAGCCTCAGTTGCTCTCATGCTATAGGCATGAGAGCATCTAGAAACCCTAGTCGCTCTCATAGGCTTGCTTGCCAGCGTTCAGAGACCCAATTTTCTAGTTCTGTGCCAGCGACCACGGGATTTGAGCCACTTTTTTCAGGCCTAGAGCCTAGGTCACTACCCATAATGGAATGCTAGCTTAAGAATAGTCAAAGAACATGGAAACAATGATGCAGAAGCAATAAGTTAAACAAGACCTTAATCACACCCCTACTAGCCATGCCAGGCATTTTTTCAAGCGTATCATCAACATGTAACCTACAGGTGTAAATAACATAATTAAGTGTAGGGATCTCATACTTATCTGAGAATCACTATGAACCATAGTTCCCTCGTGTCATTTGTTGCATTATCATCTATTAGGCCATAGATACATTATCCATTCACTTACAAGTAAAAACATGTTGAGAGCCATACATAATTGTTGTCATAAAACATACATATAACCAGCATAATAGCAACATAAATACTCAAGAAGGTACAACCATATAGACCACATATAATCCATCAAAATGCTCATAAAAATACAAGGAGAAATAAACTTTTATTAATGATGCAAAAATCAAACCCGAGATGGGACTTCCATGTTCCACCCGACCATAGAATGGTTGAGCCAAATATCTCTTTAGCCATTCACACCCATGCCATATTCCAAGCATGAATGTGGGACTCAAACCAAAAGAACCAACTAGGGCATACTGAGGCTAAACCACCTCGCCCTCATCAATAGATACCAGGCTTTACCGTAATCCATCTCGGATCGCTAGGCCAACACAATTATTACACCTTAACATGATTTACCATGATCTCCACCTGATCACTAGGCCAAACAAGCATAGATGCCACCGGATTTCTTCCCCTACACTGTGAGAAATTTTTCTATCTCCTACTCTCTCAGGCTTTACCGCAATCCAAACCCGGATCACTAGGCCCTAAACTGAGACCCACTCTCCAGGGTTTACCACATATCCCAAACCTGAGATTACTAGGCCCAGTGGAGAGCAAACCACCTCTTGGCTTTACCATATATCTTGTCATTTACCGACAAGGATTCCTAGGCCCACCAAGGAAACACAATCATGGCTTTACCATAACCCGCAGTCTGGCTCAAGGGTCACTAGGCCAGTGGATTTACTGTGATCCACAGTTCCATTCAAGGACCACTAAGCCATGTGCTCTATCATGTGGAGATCCACCCCACTCAGCTTCGAATCCATCTGACAATCCAACTAAACTAAAACATGAGAACCCCATCACACCATGGCTATCCGGAAATGGAAAGGATAGGTTGAAAACATTGTTACGCCCGGCAAAACCGATGCCATGATAGAAGCGAACCACATGCAATACCATGCATGCCAAATCTAGAAAGGAAAATACACATGCAAAGTGATACCTGCAGAGAACCATGTTGTAGATGCTTGATCCTGCTCTTCCTTGCTTGGTCCTTCTTTCTTCTTCTTCTCTTCTTTGCCTTTCTTGATCCTATTATGTTCCTATACCAATAGGTGTCATATATCATGATTGACTTGGTTTAGCTATGAAATATGTACATACCTTTGCTTATTGCAAATGTTTTCCATATTTGTAAAAAATCAAAAAATGTAAAGAGGGTATGTCCTGGAAAAAGAATAAAAGGGCAAAAAGAATGAAAAAGGTCAAAAAAAAAAATGAACCCCAAGAAAAATAAAAAATACCATGAAAGTGTGCTAGTCAAAATGCCACTACTATTTCACTTTTTGTATAAACAATTGTGTGCAACTTGTTACTTATGCCACAATCCATGGTAACCAAACAATTTAATCTTGTTTATTCCATGTTTTGAATTTTATGCTTAGAGATAGAGAATAAAATCTGACCAAACTATTTAGTCTTGGTAGATAAGTAGATAGCTAGAGTGAATAAAAGGATGCTTAACAGTTTAATCTGAGCCCTTGGATGTGATAAGGTTAGACTTAGCTAGAATACCATTGTAAAAGAAAAGAAAAGGTTTTGATAAGGGTTTGCCAGTTTAAATGCACCCTAATAAAAGAAGAAAAAATGGTAGGATGTGTAGGTGGGTAAGTAGATGATTGGTTGCAGAGTTATGTATGATGAATGATTATCCAGATATCAAACCATATACTTTCATCATCAAAAGCACCTAAAGATATGGATGACAATGAAGACATTTACATCATGGACAAAAGTCAAACTAATTAACTTCCTCACTCACTTTTTCCCTAAATTTTACTAATTTCCCATAAGTACTAAAAGCACCAACAACCTGAAAGTTAAAGGGGCTCAGAGCATTTCTCTAACTTCTGGAGGGACCGGACCCTCGGCCTAATAACTTGTAAGGTCTAAGTGCTAAAACCCCTTCATCAAAATTCACCCCCTTCATAATTCATTCATTCCCTTCAAATCCTTTTCCCAAAGTAAAATCACTCTTTTACTTAGGAAAAATAAATGGTTCTTTATAAAAACTCCCCCCAAACACATTTTAGCCTAAGTCATAATATTGGATGATGAATGTATTTTTGGAAACATTTACTTAGCGCATTTTCTTTTCCATGGTCATATTAACTCTTAATTCTTATTATTTATTTAACTCCAGAAACAAATTGCCATTTCCCGTATTATTAATAAAAATCCCAAAATAAAAAAATATCTCGTCCCGATGGTTTGAAAAATAAACCATAATAAAGTTACTTAAGTTGGATTGATTAATCGAACCACGATTAATTAAGATCCAAAACCCCCGACGTGTTAAAAAGGGATTAATTAGTCACCTGGATTAATTAAAAGCCTCTTCGCCAATACATTCACCCTCGATATCATTAAAGTTATTAAATTATGTTGATTATGCCATCGGGCCCCCTCCATTAACTCCCTAACACTTTTCACTGTCGACTGTCATTCGATCTGCCTTCCTTCATCCAACGACTCTCGCTCATATTGTGCGAGCCTTTTGGTCGAACGTTAACCACCCGATACAAGCTGTTTTGACTTTTCGCCAATGTTATGTGTCATTCCATTTGTGGCATCGCGCGACCCTTTGCCAAAACCACCAACGTCTGTTGAATAATGTGCAACAAGAAATGTTAAATTTAGAATGTGCTAAAAATAGACCTTCTAAAAATAGCATGTCTAAAAATAGTAGTTTGGCCAGTGAGGTCATTGGCCACATTGGGTGAGAGGTGAAAATGCTAAAAATAGAAAGTTCTAAAAATAGCATTTCTGAGTCCCTTCCTATTTATAGCAGTCCCTAGTCTATCTATAGGAAGTAAAATTAATTTTGGTCTTAACAGCAGTTGGAAATATTAATTAATTAATTCACTTGAGTTAATTACTTAAGGAAATTCGAATTTGAAGTCTTTGTGAGCATGCAAATGGGTTGTCCCACTGATTGAGGAATTTATCCTTAATTTCCTCCACTTATTGAGGGAATAAGTATGAGTTCTATAATGAGAGAATCAGTTGACTTAGTTCTAACTAATCAAGTCCAGTTAGATTATTTTAACAAGTTGTTAAAATAATAAAAAATAGTTTGTTAATGCTTGCAAGCATGTGACAACTATTATTTTAGATAACCGAGGATTCACTCATGGATAATTGTTGCATGTCAGTTCTGTCAGAGACCCAATTGAGATCAGATGTGGGACAGTGTACTATCAGATGCTTGGATCGGGTAGTCCATGATTTTCATCTTCTAATTGAAGATCATCAGGATCTTCTGATTACAGAGAGAGCAGGATAGCTATTGAGCTGATTCTTTTTGTATGTTGAAGAGGATTTCCACTTGATTGATAATACATGGTTGGGGTTTTATGTTGGTGCTTTCCCTTGGATATATCTTGTATTATGTGTGATTATTTCTCTTGATCAATTATGCATGTTTCTACTTGATGTTGCTCATGAATTCGATTATGCTTCCGCTTAATGGTTTGTAGAAGTAGATCAAGTGTTTTGCTTTAGTACATTGCATTACTAGGTTGATCTACAGGTGGGAAATTTCTACATGGTATTAGAGCTAGCTGATTTGTAGAAAAAGTTCTCCATTGTATCAGAGCTAACTGATTTGTAGAAAAATTCTACAAAATTCTACAAAATTCTACATGGTATCAGAGCACAGGTGATCGAGGAGAGAATAGTATACTGAGAGGAGATTTCAAAGTTTTGAGTTTTGGGCCGAGAGTTTGCATAGCAGATTTGAAAATTTCTATACAAAATTTTTAGAAATAAATAGCATATTTGGATTCCTTGCGGAAAAATATCCAAAATCAAAAAAAAAAATTCAGCTGAATCGGAGTTCGGATGAGGAAGATATCGTTGATTTAAAATCAGCTCCTTTTCTAGAAAATTTCGTGATGGTGGGAAAGTGGAAATAGATTGGTGTGCTAGCCAAGAACCTGTATGCACTCGAGGTACAAGATGCATGCAAAGCCATGAGGAGCAAGGCAAAGGTTAGAGACTTGGTGGTTGAGAGAGAGGGTATATTACCTCTCAACATGCAGAGCCAGAAGAAGTCTTAGATGATTGTGGAGGAGCCACGATTGGTGCAGCAGCTTCAGGAGGTTGTGGAGTAGCCACAACAAGGGAAGCTGAGTGGAGATCGACTAGAGACATCTACTCATGCAGAGACCTCCAGTACGGGGAAACTTCAAGCTAGATGGGCTGAGGGATCACATGCAGCCATACCTCCAGGTAGGAGGTGGGGCGATATAGAGTGATCGTCCCAAGGAGGAGGG
>APFE031184748.1:11312-28477 GCA_000404065.3 Pinus taeda | reverse complement strand
AGGAGCCCCGATGTGGAGTAGCAGGAACTGATTGATTGGGTAGAGACAGATGCGGATGGAGCGGCAGAGAGAGCGACAGTGCAGGGAATCCCAGGACAGCGCATGGCCAACCTGCAGCAATGCGAGAGGTACAAGTGTTTTGCACAGTGCTAGGTGGCACAGAGAGGTGTGCAATGGTGCGAGATGCATGGAGATGTTGCAGTAACACAGATGTCAAAGAGGGATCACTTGTCAGCAGCAGGTAGAGCTTCAACATCAGAGTATGTTCCTAGCCCAACAAAGTGGTCAGTTGGGAGTGTTTTTGTTCCAAGTGTTGTTGGAGCAAGTGGACCTGGTAGATGTGTTGCATGGAGAACATTCCATAGTTACAGGATCGGGTTCGAGAGAAAGCCTTTCTTGTTGAGAGGGAGTGTTGAAAAATGTGCAACAAGAAATGTTAAATTTAGAATGTGCTAAAAATAGACCTGCTAAAAATAACATGTCTAATAATAGCAGTTTGGCCAGTGAGGTCATTGGCCACATTGGGTGAGAGGTGAAACTGCTAAAAATAGAAAGTTCTAAAAATAGCATTTATGAGTCCCTTCCTATTTATAGCAGTCCCTAGTCTATCTATAGGAAGTAAAATTAATTTTGGTCTTAACAGTAGTTGGAAATATTAATTAGTTAATTCAGTTGAGTTAATTACTTAAGGAAATTTGAATTTTAAGTCTTTGTGAGCATGCACATGAGTTGTCCCACTGATTGAGGGAATAAGTATGAGTTTTATAATGAGAGAATCAATTGACTTAGTTCTAACTAGTCAAGTCTAGTTAGATTATTTTAACAAGTTGTTAAAATAATAAAATATAGTTTGTTAACCCTTGCATGCATGTGACAACTATTATTTTAGATAACTGAGGATTCACTCATGGATAATTGTTGCATGTCAGTTCTGTCAGAGACTTAGTTGAGATCAGATGTGGGACGGTGTATTATCAGATGCTTGGATATTTCTAATAAGTATTCCTTGCTTGGAGAAGGATATATTATAGGAGATTGGAGGACTTGTGGCCTATATATTGAGGCCTAGGTAGTCCATGATTTTCATCCTCTGATTGAAGATCATCGGGATCTTCTGATTACAGAGAGAGTAAGATAGCTATTGAGCTGATTCTTTTTGTATGTTGAAGAGGATTTCCACTTGATTGATAATACATGGTTGGGGTTTTATGTTGGTGCTTTCCCCTGGATATATCTTATGTTATTTGTGATTATTTCTCTTGATCAGTTATGCATGTTTCTACTTGATGTTTCTCATGAATTCGATTATGCTTCCACTTAATGGTTTGTGGAAGTAGATCAAGTGTTTTTCTTTAGTACATTGCATTCCCAAGTTGATCTATAGGTGGGAAATTTCTACATGGTATTAGAGCTCGCTGATTTGTAGAGAAAGTTCTCCATGGTATCAGAGCTAGCTGATTTGTAGAAAAATTCTACAACCTCCCTAAAGTTGTGCGATGAAAAACCATTACCACTCCCGCTTACCGCCTCCACTAAACGACAAAGTGTCCCATTGGTTAGTTGATGCCAACTGTCGTTTTCCCATCCACCCGCCAAAAGTCATTAACTTTGTGCATAAAACAAAAATATTCATTGTTTTCCCTTTTTACCGAGAAAAGAAACTTCTGCCTTCCATGCATAGAGTACGTCCAGACCAACAACTTACTCCCAACTGCCAACTACCATCAGTCGCTGAACTCCAGGCCACTGCAGACTACTGTGCGCACCCAACAAAGCCTTCACCACGACCATTTGTCCCTTCAGTCAACCATAAACAGGTATTTACTGCATTTCCTTCTTAGAAACCCTATTTTTGTACTTGAACCTCCATCAAATTATTCTAAACTCAAGTAATCCAGTACAATTAAGTTGTTTCTTAGCCCCAAGGCTTCCCCAAGCACCTGTTTTATCTGAAATCCTTGAAAACCCCAACTTTCTTCCTTAAATACACAATAACCAAGGATGGAAGCTCCTGTCACCCTAAATGTCCTGCCAATCACTACTCCCCTCAGGGATTTGGACCACCTTCCCTTGGCCGATAGAGATTTTCAAATCAAGGACCTTACTTTTGATGAAACCCCCTTGAAGCTATACTACAAGTATCAGGACAATTATCTGAACAATGCTGATAAAATAGGTCTTTGGGAATCAAACCTACCTAAATATCAATTCCCCACTGTCCATATTTTCCCAGATATTGTCCACCAATGCCATGCAAACTACGACCCCAGTATGAGAGTTGTAATGTCCCCTGACCAGAAAGTCCTTTTCACCATTACAACTGAGTCTATAAATGAAATGTTGCAATTACAGCCTGGCCAGGACCTCACTCCCCTTTCCATTGCCGATTTACTTGAAAAATCTTCAAGGTTGTCCAGTTCCGAAATTAACCAAGTCAGTCAGACTTTCATTGAAGAAAAATACAGATCAAAACACCCCCCTCCTTACATGTCATGTGCCTTTACTGGTTTAGGCAGGGATATTGTCACTATGTTTGCTTGCATTATGGGTTTTACCACTAGTGAGTACGTAGATGAAATGACCTTTGCCTACATGACAATTTTCACCCCTGGCCAACCTCCTGCTACCAAATTTGACTATGTTGCATTCATTGTTGATAAGATGCATGACCAATTCATGAGATTAGAGAACGAGAGAGTATTTAAATATGCTTCAATCTTGTATCATCTTTTCCTCTATTACCGAACTGATAAATTCCCTTTCTCTATACAAAAGCTTGACACCAAAGGGAACCCTAGGTCAGTCATCTTCTGGACTTCCATTTTTCACTATTCACATTCTTCTCCCCATCCTTATACAAATTTTATTGATCAATTTGTGCATCCAGTAACCACCATGTTGAGAGGAAGTCCCCCTCCCAGAATCAATGATGATATTAAGAGAATTCTTCAATTATCCAAGCAATACAAGGTTGGGGACTGGTACTTGTACCAGAACCATACCGAGATCAGAATTTATGGGTGTGAGCTACCTCCCTTTAAACTGCCCAAATACCTCCCCGTGCGATTATTTGCCCTAGAGTACTATAGGCAAATGATCAATTTTGATGCAATCCACTTTATGAAGGCTAAGAAGAAAGCTCAACTAAGGATAAAGGATCACCTAGGCCCATTTATTTGCAACAATAGAAAAGCAGGAAAGAGGCAGAGGAAATCCTGGAGAGATTGAGATTGAAAAAGAGTTTCATCTGGCCTTATGATCCTCATAGCTTCATCTGTGACAGGAGGCAGAAGCATAAACTATCCCCCCACATCCATCATAGAATTCCAGAGATAGAACAGTATGTAAATCAAAATGAATGGGCGAAGGAACACTTATAGAACAAGATAGTACACAAGTTGAAGTAGAAAATGTTATGAAAGATTTGGAAAGAAGACTTGACCTGGATTCCTTTGTACATGTGCCTGGAGAATTTTCACAGAGACCAACACAGGAGCATAGTGCACAAACATCAAGACAACCAGAGACTTCAGGACAGGGAAAAGATTCAGGGTCACAGAGCATTTCTGAGGAGTTGACCCAAATTGATACAAACATAGGCAACCCTCCAGTATTGCAGACCCCTCTTAATTAGGAGCGAATTCAAAAAAGTAGTAGGAATGAGACTAGCCCCTCTATAGTGCCATTGGACCGGGTATATGTAAAGAGACAGAGATTGAATCCTCTGTCCGAGTAGGAATATGAAGAGATAAGAAGTGACACAGTGCAGACAACACTATCAAGGGAGACACCATCTACCTCTCAAACACAGGCACTAAGCAGGCAGCCAAGTGTAGAAGTGTCATCACTAAGGACAACTTCAGAGCAGAGCCAGGATTTGAAAGAAAAGTACAAAGAGATTAAAACTAGGAATGAGAAGCTCAAAGCTTAAACCTATGCCCACTATCTGAAAATGGCTCCTACAAATCAGACAAGGTTGATGTTAGCCTTTGTCATCAAAGAGGGAAAGATGCATATGAGCTTTTTGAAGCCAACAGTACAACAGCCAAAGTCCATGGCTCATTATTTAAAAATAAAATTTGAATTCCTTGCTAGAGACATCCACCCAATTGATAAGATTGAGCTCCATAAGCAAACGAGTGAGATGGTCTATTCCACATTGACCAGTAAAGCCATCATTGCACATCAGTTGCAGAATCCTCTGAGTAATACGACAACATAATTACAGTTGGAAAAAGCCTTTTCTTAGGCTAAGGACACCAAGATAAAATCATTGGAAGACCTGGTGATTGAGTTGGGACATGATCCCAAAGATGTTAAAGCAGCTGAAAGATTGATAAAGAAAAAGAATGTTGACATTGTTGCACTCATGAAAACAAACCAAACTCCCTCCCCTCATACATCCACAAACTGCAGAAGTAATTGAGAAACAAAACGAGGAAGAACTTATGGACTTGGTCCTTAAGATGAATGAGAAGTTGAAAGAAACAGAGCAAGAACTAGAAAAAGATTTGCAGTCCAAACAGGGTGAGCCGACCACCATGCCTAAGACTGTAATACCCATAATTTCTATAGCAGTGCCATCTACTATTGCAACATCTTTGGCACCCAATATTCCCATAGCAACAGCGCTGCCAGTAACAACAACGGCAAGTACATCAGAAGCAATAGTAACTTCAACAAGGCAAACAGAGGACTTAATAAAGTCCATGGAGGAAATGAAAATCCAAGCAATTGAAATAAAGAAACTAAAAGAAATGGTTACCAGTTTGGAAAACAAGTATGAGCTATCAAAGATTAATAACATTGAAAAAGAGAGAAAAAATAGAAGAATGACTAAAACAATCAAGACATTAGAGAAGGACTTAACATTGGAAAAGCCTTTGAGAGATATTAGAGAGATTTTATGGACCATTATCATTGATTCCATCAATGATATTTGGTCTTCTATTCATATAATTTTTTAATAGACTGAGTTAGTTAAACTAGCTACAGAGGCTATACAGAAGACCAGGCAAGAATTGGGAAATAAACCTGAAGAGGCAACCCAATTAATCAACTTATTGAATAGCAAAAGCAGGCACCAACTGGAACAATGGGATATTGAGGATCGAACTGGTACTATACTTGAAATTAAGAAAGTTCTTACTAAAAAGAACTTAATGCTTAACCTGGAAAAAAGATGTCAAAGTATTCAAGAGGACATAGATGATTTTATGTCAAAATATGACATTCTAAGGGATAAAGGACTTCCAAGCCCATTGGTCATAAATGACAAGTTGAATACTCATGATGACTACATTGAGAAACTGCACAAACAATCCAGAAATCAAGCTAGCTCTTCCACAGTGAAAGCACTACCTATAGGAAAAGTGTTGTATGATGGTTTCGAAAATCTTTTCTATATTGAGCATGAAGTGAAACACCTGTTTACCATCCAGCCCAATTTTGCAAAATACACTAAAGTTGACGAAGTGTGCAGGAAATTGATCAGGATGAAGATACCAAATGAAGAATGGTGGACCAATATGACCGATATCTTATAATTTACTATGGTAACTCTGAGGTAAATAGAAAATATTTACTGAGGTAAAGTCTGGTAAACAAGTAAAGAGTATCAGGAACAGGTAAAGAGTATCAGTAGGAAAAAGTAAGCAAAGGTCCAACACACAATTACTAAAGCAACAGCAAGAGGCAAATCCGAGTTTCAACCTCCAACTCATTCACAAATAAAGGGACAACAACAATCAGTTTTCCATTTGTCTCTATCTTTTTGTAAAAGATATTTTGTATTCCCTATAATAAATCTCATGTGGTTATGAGATATTTTTGATGTAATTTTTGTATAAATACTTCTCCATTCGAAGTGTTGTGGGTGGATTCTATAACATCTATGTAACTCTATGCTATCAAGCTGAGAAAGCTTTTGTACTCAAATTTGGATTTTTGCTGGAAAAGGAATGAAAGTTGAGGACATTTCATCAGATTCCCATGTAGTATGATTACAAATAAGTATTATATCCTTGTGATTTCATGTGCTTTCTATATGTTTCAATGTTTCATGAATCTTAAATCTAAATGGTAAAATAGTCAAAGTATATCAGAATTAGCTTTATTACTCTCTACTATCAACAATTTACCATTTTTATGCTTTCTTCTAAATTATCTTGATAAAGGAATTCTTAACTACTCCTCTACCCCTCTAGTTTTTCTCTAATAAGTCCCTGGTATAGGATTCTTAATTGCCCTCTGCTAGTTGACCTATCTTCCTTTCCTCTTTCTAATCCTAACTTGAGGATTCTTGATTGCCCTCTAGTTTTTAGCAGAATTATCACCCATTCAAACCCCAAAGTTTGTTTTTATTTTGCTATCTTGCCTGTTGAATTCACACCTCAACAATTTGACTTAATCCAGTGAATTATCCCTGATTGACTCCATAGCCCAATGGCCTAAAAGCCTAGTTTGCCCATTTTTTTCAAAACTCCACCACTCTCAAACAAAACAACCTCACTGAACATTAATACTAGCCTAAAATCCTTTCAAACATAGCTAAATCATAAAGAGAGAGCCCTCTATGGACTTAGGTGGGCTAGAACCCGAGTCTAAAAGTTGGTTTGTAGTTACATTGGATCCTTTCCTTCTTTTAATAACTTCTAAGGAAAATCCGAGTGATAATAGATCCCATGCATAACCAAAGCAAAAGCTTGAGCCAAGAGTTTACACTGACTAAGAGCTTGCCAACTGATCCTCAAAAGCCTCTTTATCAACGAGGCCTCTATTTTCTTCATTTTCCATTATTTTCCTTCAATTTCCTCTTCACATGCAACTTGTGACCTTTCACCTTCCTTTTCTCCTAATTTTCATTATTTTCATAAATAAATGTGCCAAAAATGCCATTTTTCCTTTCCAAAGCCTTAACCATTGCCTTTACCAATTTCCTTAGCCATAAATAAGCAAATGAACACCCCCTAGGATGTCTTGCCCAACATTCAGCGTGAATAAGTGTCCCATCAATCGTGGTTATTATTTTTGCCTTTATTAACTTTTATTACATGGATTTTTTTACCAGGGTTGTTACAGAAGCCTCCCCTTTGGGGGACACCGTCCTTGGTGTTCAATGACACCTATAACCAACAAGACCGTTGAAAACAAAACATACTACCCATGGAGCTTTATAACACAACTCATTGCAATATTTACAATGAATGACCCGCTCAAAAGCAAAAAATCATGACAACATGACCAGATAACAACCATACCTCATACTAGAGCTTTATAACATAGCTCATTACACTGTTTACAATAACCACATATACATATATGCACATTTGCTAAACCAACAAATAAAATAATACGATGCCCGTATCAATAAACAAGGGAATCCAAAGGCTCACAACTCCACCCTCAAAGTAATACCAGGATTCACCTCCTTCCTAGGAAGTCCATAATCCAATGTCACATTCAAAGTTGCATCCAATGTCCAGCGTTACAATCCTGCATCACTTGTCCCCTCAGCGAACAATTACCGACTCATTGTTCCAGGGTGTAGTGCCCCGCTCTAATTGACAAACTCTGATATTAAATTAACCTTGATATAGCCTTAGTGCTTATACTTTATTCTTTGAGGACCTCAGGTTGAGGATCTAGACTCATGACACTATTATCAACGATTGAGATATTCATGGTTACGATGTTTTGCTTTCCATTGATATTACGATAGCATGAATGGTTATATATCTTATCTAACAGTATTATGATGATTGCATCATTTAAATAGTCAAGTTTAGTATCTGAATTTATGATGAGGGTAGTAAAGAATATGTATGCGCTCTACTAAAAGTATAATGATGATAAATTTGATAGATAGGTATATTTCTATGATGTTACGATGTTGATGGCTTAATGAATATGTCTGTTTCCATTTATGATAAATGATGATAGCCATGAGGGATGTGTACCCTCTGTTACCTACTTCCGTTAGTTCAGGCTTATAATGGACAATGATGTGAATGACCAGGAATTGTTAATGATGCGATTATGATAATGACTAACAGTGAGAAACCTTGTTGCTAATGACTTTTGAGTATGGTAGGAAACAATCAGAGGCGCTCGCATATGACATGTCGATGACACCTGGTTTGAGGAAAATTCATATTGTTTTATCTTTTAAAGTCTAAATCGATCTTGAAATCTGCCATATATGTTTAACTATATGCTGATGATATGTTAATGGTGGCAGACACAGATTTGTTGCTTGACCGAATGACTCACATATGGGTGATGGGGTTGTACAGGTGGATGGAACTACGTGGGAGGGGTGGGACAGAGTCCCTGATCTCACCCACTAGCACTCCCACCGTGACTTGGGCTGGAAGGGTTGAAACACCTTTGCCTTGAAGATCACGATGCCATGAGGGCAGGTCCCAAAGTTGGGTCGCTCATGAGGGACCTACTGGGGGGCACGCATCAAGGCGGATTCCTTGATCCCCGTCACCATTAGTCTCACTATAGCATGCAACATAAGAGACGTTAGTGGTCTATGACGTTGCACGATATTTTCCCCTCGTAGTCACTGGATGCTTGAAGGGCAAGTGGTGTGGCACCCTTGGGATTTCAGGGAAATTATTGAAGGGCACGACCAACTTGGCACCCTTGGCATCACAATTAAACTGTTAGGTGTGCCACCCTTGGAACTTCTAGGGAAGTTCTTGAAGGGCACAACCAAACTTGACACCCTTGGAATCATTAAAAATAAATAATAACAAATAAATATAAGTAAGGAATGAAAACTAGGTAAAGTTACATTAAGGGTAAATGATGATTAGAAACCAAGGTAATTAAATCAAAAATAAAACTTGGAATAAGGAGGATCATAGGAAGAAATAAATAGAGTACCTTAAAAATTCCACCCTCCCCATGTTGGAAAATTCGAGGTAGATTAGGTGGTTTAATTAGATAAAAGGGGAAGAAAAACATATTGTAAGGATAAAGATTAATCCTAAACCAATTAAACTTAATTAAGAAAAGAGGAAGGTGAATTAAAATAAGAAAAATAAATTAAATTAGAGAAATGTAGAGAAACTCCATGTGGCATCAACCAGCATAAGAATATCCCTCTAAGAGATAACCTGAGTTAATGTAGGAAGTAGATTGGGGATAAAATCTTGACTCATTAATTGACTCCAAGTAATAAACATAATTTAAAGAATAAAAGGGGGGAATAAAGAGACAACTAGGAGAAGAAATAGGAATCTTTTCAGGTGAGGAAAATATTAGTTTTAAATAAAAAGTTAAGTAAATAATTTTGGGTGACCCTTGCTGAGAGAATGACACATGGGTAGGTGAATAATCAAGTATTAAATTAAAAGAAAAATATTATAATTATGCATGGCATGCCAAGTGTCACCTATGAGGACTCCTATAAAAGAAGGGGCAAGCCATGAGAGAAAGGACTTTTTTTTGGGAACCCTATTGTGGGATGGATGATATGATGTCAAAGCAGTGACTACGAAGCTATAGTGAGTTTGGTGAGGTAGAGGATTTCTTTTTAGAGAGGGGACTCTTGAGCTAAGGTTGCTCTCCTCTGCCAGCTAGATTCTTCATCCATTGTACAACCCCATTGCAGCTGGGGGTTCGCGGGAAAGAAGAGTACCCAAGGAGTAGGCTGGGAGGTTAACCAGTGGGTCTCGTTTTCGGATCAAGTGCGTCATCATACACTCGCAGAAGTGACCGGCAACAAGGAAATACCAGTGACAACAGAGCAAGCGTAGTCTCGCGTCTCCGGTGCACGGTACATGTGTATTTCGTTACTACTTGACCTTAGATTAAGAGTATATAAATGTGGTGTTATGTTCCTGAAATGAGCATCAGCGATGTGTGTGTTGATTGAATTGAAATCTCAATGTGTTTATTTTCTGGTCATATTTGCTGTTTAAAAAAAAATAAAAAAAAATGTATATAGCATAATCGGGTCTTTACGCAGGGCGCACTTCCAATGTGTATTTGATTCCATCTGGCAGTGCTAATGACCAAAACCAATATATCTATGACCTTCCCTTCTCTACTACACAGTCCATTAGGTAATCTGGTCACCTCTTTCGTGTAGTCACTCACTTTCCAAGTTCCCCGCATCCCCTATCCTCGGCGATCCATCCCTTGGCAAGGCTTCCTCACATCGGAAGATCAAACAACCAAGGCATATACCTGCCTCAACCATCATACCTGTCATAGTATGCTCATGGCAACCAATGGACACTATTGGGTACCAGTGTCCGACAATGGCCCTACTCCTGAAGTACTCTACCAACATATTGTTGCATGTTCCAATTTCTTTTGTTGCTGCTACCAATTCTTGTAGTCGATTTCAACCACCCAACTAGGCATGTTCATGCATTCCTGTTCCAAGCACATAATTTCCATTAGATTCAAAATAAATTGAAATAAATTCAAATCATACCTCATTGGTATCTCGTCGATAAGGTACATTTGCAATCCTGTTCGATTCCTTTCACACCAAGCCAAACTAACATCTTTGACCAAATCATCATGTGTAAACATATCACATCTAGTTAGCTCAAAACATAACCATCATAAATCACATGTAACCATCATAAACCATAATCATAGATCTCATATAATCATCATATACCATAGTCATAAAACACATGCATAACAAAACTAAATAAAATGTTGATACTTATCCATTCATCAATCCTTAGCTTCTACCTTTGTCTTTATTTCATACGCACTTTGAATCAGTTGCCACACCAGACAAACACCCAGTGCCTTCTCCTAAACCATGTGCACGTACACATAGTGTGCATCCCACATGTACAATCGCACACTGCATACAACACCATGCAATACATGCACCTACACTCGACGTACAACACATACGCCTACACCCGGTGTACAATACAACACAAATACGTATATATAGTGCAACACAATGAATGCATATGTCACGATACAATGACTACACAATGCACATACCTAGTACCGCATGCTCGCAACAAAACATGTACGACAGGCACTAAATCCCACATGTACAAAGCACCACCTGCACAACATCACATGTACATGGTACCACATGCACAATGTGTACACAACGCCTCGTATACACTGCACCATTGTACAACATGTACACAATACCACACGCATGAAAGGTACCCAACACCACATGTACATAGCCCCACATGCATGACATGTACACAACACCACCTGCACACACCGCCACTTGTATAACATGTACATAACATCATATGCAATAGTCATAAAACACTATCTATACCATCTTGTACATAACACTGCATAAACAACATGTACACATTATAGATACACAAAACCGCATGTGCACGCATCATAGATGCAACATGTACAATATGCACAACAATAGTACCATGCATCCAAAACCACACTATCCTTACCAAGAATCCTTGCTTCCAGTGTCTTATCCATGCTTATCCTAACATGTTGCAAACCACACTGCTTTCATTTTTCTGATGTATCCTTCGGTATAACCTGTCAATAACATAAGCATAAGCATAATACAAGCATACAATATGAATTCATATTCACATGATACTGACCTCATATATTTGTCATGACTACTCTTCCCACTTGATTCCTCATAGCCAGGAACGTCTTCATGCGATTCACCTACATAAGCAATCATTCTGCCACAAGAACGATTCTTGATGATCTATCAAACAGTGACATAGATACATACATACATACATACATATACATAAACATTAGCATAAACAATAATGATATTGTCAGACAACGATATACATACATACATACATACATGCATACATATAAACATCAACATAATCATGATCATAACATAATTGCCAGATAACATAAGGTATAGGTTAAGAGAAATTCCTTTATTTATGCACAACATTAAGAACCGTCATTCCCAACTTAGTCAAACCATCTGATACCTCAGGTCCATTTATTTTACCTTTTTATGGTTACCCTTCTCACGTCTGTACTGCCACCGTCCATTTACCACAATGGACCCAACCAGTCCAATCAATTGTCATAGTCTTACCTTCCTATGCACTTACTCATGCACCAAGCTTCATCTAGATCTTACATCATCTGTTGGGTACCACACAGCTCTCCCAAATCTCCATTAACTTCCTCCTTTCCCAACCAATTCCCAAGATTGAAAAGATAAAAGGCAATACCAAGAAACAAACAAGAAGCAAAACCATGAAAACCAATAACAACATGACATCGCAACAAAGTGGCGTAGTTATGAACCAGACACATGTAAAATCGCACATCAAGCGCAATAAGCACAAAATACCAAAAGAATAAGACTAACAATAGACATCGTGACTCAATCCCCATGGTTCCTAAGGAAAGCTCGACCTGAGCCTTCTTCAAGATTTCATGGCAACCTCTTTTCCATGCAATCCCTTGCATCATGTCGCCATAAACACATAGCTGTCAGTGCATAAATAAATATAACTATACACTAGATACCTTATCTTGTTGTGCCAAGCACATTGCCTTGTAGTTGAACACGTCCATGCCATATCTCAAGGGACTCCAACCCCCTTGACAAATCCACCTGTAACTAGAGACTAACTAATATACCTGTCAAATACATGTCCATGAATACAACACATATCCACATAATTTCAGACAAATCAAGGTTAAGAAGACTTCATGTGTGCAAAACACTCATTCATTTGGAACTAAGGTTTCCAAACATAGTGAAAGGAATTCTTGCCCAATTTCTTTCCTTTACCTTTTTATCTTGTTGCAATTGAGGCTTACTATGTACTGTCATATAACCCAATTGTTAGTTATATAAATACATCAACTATTACCTTGTCATGCTAATACCAACATGCTTCCTGCAACTGCTCACACATGTCAACCACATGTTCCAAATATAAAAAAAAAATCATATCTATCAATTTGAAATCAACATTTAGTAGGACTAATAATAATGTCATAATCCATAGTCAACTCATAGTCATTAGACATAATGTTACAACTATCTCCTACTTACACACAAGTACATATCAACTATCTCGACACATATGTATTAGTGCAATCATCTTAAAACAATATCATTTCTTCATGCAACCCTATAGACTCATACTCATATCATGCAAATAATCAAACATTCAAGCAAGCTATGAACACACCATGTCAGATAAGTCAACTAGACAACATAATAGGCACCAAACACTCAAACACCAAATATATGACATAATCAACAATGAAACACCTAGTATACTGCATAAGCAAACTCATACCTTAGTGTATTTTAGGTGAGGCTATCTTGTTTGCACAATCAATCTACATTAGCACGATACAACTTCACAACATATCCACTCAAACATAAATCATGACATCCATAACAGTAACTAACTAACATGTTCACATCATAAGCTCATAAGAATTTGTCGTTCATGCATAACAATCACATATGTACAATCAATCTAGATTAGTACGACACCATATCACAATTATGTCAGCTCATACCTGAATATCACAACCATAACCATCTGCAATGGTCAAACCAAGTTAACACAATACATATAACATCAAGATCTTCAATACAATGAACATAACCATCATGCATATGACCAATCCAAGTTACAACATCAAGATCTCAATGAAATAACCCTAATCATCAAGTTATCTAACATAAAACAACAATAGCAATGCATACAACCACAAGTTACCATCATTCTTAACTATTCGACACATGTGCATTTAACTACATTGATCAACTAACATCTATCATGAATGTAACCATAACATTAAAAGACATGTACATACACCTAAAGTATATAACCCTAATCCATATAACAATCCTTAACCTACATACCTGCATGCCCAACATACAAACCTATATGACAACATGCTCTTGCCTCGAGGTCCAATGCTGCAACTTCACTTTGATGATCTACATCTCCTCATTTACCTCATTCAACACATTAGCATAATAACATACCAATAGCACCATGATGACCTAAATTTCATACGATGACTTCTCAAGGCACGTTTGACCTACTATTCATTCATAACTATAACCAAGACCATACATGCATAACAATTGCATATAGACATATAACACATGAGTACAAAACCATATACACATCCTTATAGCTAGAGTCCAGTCATCAATGCATGACCATATCAACTTGACAAACCATGATCTCATGCATGACAACAACCATCAATTCATTGTAGGCATTGCCACATGCAACCATCAACATGCATAAGCAATGCCTAATCAACTACACATACACATGAACACATGTAGTCGAGCATAAGCGATCAATTATTGTAACCATCTATAAAACTAATACATGTAATCAAACATATAAGAATGCAGCCTAACATACAAGGATGTAATCAAGCTGCATATAATCATGTAACCAGTTATATACTCATGACGATGCATTCCACAAAATCAACATCAAGTTCCTCATGACAACCTCACTACAACCATGATCAACATTATGCAATGCAACAAGCACATGGAATGCAAGTGTAAGAGACACACATGCAATTGACATGCATGCATGACCAACACTGCCCATCCAGTCCGAGGGGTGAACCATGCTCTGATACCACTCTGTAACACCCTCCTGCCACATCTACCTAAGTAACCATGCCAACTGGGTAAACATGCGACAAGAGGCTACTCGGATTCAAACTCCTATGTGACCTTAAGGAAGTGGAATTGATGGAAGACATCAACCAACATATCCGCATTAGCAACAAACCCTCAAGAGATACGTCAGCCACTTAGACATCTTGTCCCTGGGTCCCACTGATGTTTTGGACATCTTAAGCCTTAGTCGCTCTCATGCTATAGGCATGATAGCGTCCAAAAACCCAAAGTCACTCTCATAGGCTTGCCTGTTAGCGTCCAAAGACCCAATTTTCTAGTGTTATGTCAATGACCCTGGGATTTGAGCCACTTTTTCATGCATAGATCCCAAGTCACTACCCGTAATGGAATGATAACTTAAGATCAGTCAAAGAACAAGGAAACAATGATGCAAATGCAATAAGTTAAATAAGACCTTAATCAGACCCCTACTAGCCATGCCAGGCATTTCATAAAACATATCATCAACATGTAACCTATAGGTGTAAACAACAAAATTAAGTGTAGGGATCTCATAATTATCTGAGAATTGCTATGAACCATTGTTCCCTCATGTCATTTGCTACATTACCATATATTAGGCATAGATACATTATCCATTCATTTACAAGCAAAAACGTGATGAGAGCCATACATAGTTGTTGTCATAAAACACACATATAACCATCATAATAACAACAAAAATACTCATGAAATCACAACCATCTAAAGCACATATAATCCAGTACAATAGTCATAAAAATACAAGGAGAAATAAAATTTCATTAATGATGCAAAAAACCAAACCCAAGATGGGACTTCCATGTTCCACTCGACCGTAGAATGTATGAGCCAAACATCTCTCCAACCATTCACCCCCATGCCATATTCCAAGCATGAATGTGGGACTCAAACCAAAAGAACCAACCAGGGCATACTGAGGTTAAACCACCTCACCCTCATAAGTAGAAACATGGATTTACCGTAATCCATCCCGGATCACTAGGCCAACATAATGAACACATCATAATAGGCTTGATTGTGATCTCCACCCAATCACTAGGCCAAATAAGCATGGATGCCACATAATTTCTCCTCCTACATTGTAAGGAATTTTCCTGTCTCCTAGTCTCTTAGGCTATACGGCAATCCAAACCTGGATCACTAGGCCCTAAACCGAGACCCACTCTTCAGGCTTTATCGCATATCCCAAACCCGAGATTACTAGGCCCAACGGAGAGCAAACCACCTCTTGGCTTTATCGTATATCCTACCATTCATCGACAAGGATTCATAGGCTTACTGATGCAACACAATCCTGGCTTTACCACGACCCACAGTCGGGCTCAGGGGTCACTAGGCCAGTGGCTTTACCGTGATCCATAGTCCGGTTCAGGGACCACTAGGCCATGTGCTCTATCATTCGAAGATCCACCCCACTCAGCTTCGAATCCATACGACAATCCAACTCAACCAAAACATGAGAACCCCGTTACAACATGGCTATCCAAAAATGGCAAAGCTAGGTTGAAAACATTGTTACACTTGAAAAAACCCATGCCATAACAACAAAAGAACCACATGCAATACCATGCATGCCAAATCTAGCAAGGGAATCACACATGCAAAGTGATACCTGTAGAGAACCATGTTGTAGCTGCTTGATCCTGCTCTTCCTTGCTTGGTCCTTCCTTCTTCTTGCCTTCTTTTCCTTTCTTGATCCCATGCATAACCATAGCAAAAGCTTAACACTGACTAAGAGCTTGCCAATTGATCCTCATAAGCGTTTTTATCAATGAGGCTTCTATTTTCTTCATTTTCCATTATTTTCCTTCAATTTCCTTCTGACATGCAACCCGTGACCTTTCACCTTCCTTTTCTCCTAATTTCCATTGTTTTCATAAATAAATGTGCCAAAAATGTCATTTTGCCTTTTCAAAGCCTTAGCCATTGCCTTTGCCAATTTCCTTAGCCATAAACAACCAAATGAACACCTCCCTAGGATGTCTTGCCCAATATTCAACTTGGAATAATTGGCCCATCAACTATGGTTATTATTTTTGCCTTTATTAACTTTGATTACATGGAAATTTCACGGGGCTGTTACATGTTCACACTTTTATAAAAACCAAATTTCATTTTAATAATATTCTTTTTTGAAATATTGATGATCAATCATCTAAAACCTTTTTATGGTGAACATTCCAATTAATTATGGAAAATTACAACTTTCCACCTAATTTCAACAAGCACTACATAGTAACTAGTCCTTTCGCTTAGTTTAAATATAGCTAAATTACACTAAAAACACTGAATTCAAATTAATGTTAAGGTTTAGAATTCCACCAGTTTGAGTTTCGCTGATTGGTAAAGACTTTATCCACAATTAAAGAGCAAGACCCTGATTTCGATGCCTATGCAAACATAGCTTTAAAAAACTATAATATGTTATACTTGCATTTACATTTGAACTACATTAGTTGTCCAACTTAGGATTGTCTCTCAAAGTCAAGAATTATATATTTTATTTCTT
>APFE031184748.1:0-10513 GCA_000404065.3 Pinus taeda | reverse complement strand
AAAAACATAAATTAATTATTTATATATATATATTAATCATCTTATATCGACTCTATAGTGTAAGTAAGAGTCAAGATCATGGATAAAGTGAAAATTCCCTAAACATCTATATAAATGGCTTATATTGATCGTGTAGTGTAAGTAAGAGTCAAGACTATTGATATTGTGAAAATTTTCTAGACGTCTTTTATTGACCGTCTAGTATAAGTAAGAGTCAAAACTACGAACATAGTGAAAATTCCCTTGACGTCCTATATTGACCACAGATAAAGTGAAAAAGTCCCATACGTAGTCCCATACGTCGTATATTGATCGTCTAGTGTAAGTAAGAGTTAAGGCCACACACAGAGTGAAAATTCCTTAGACGGTCAATATATATTGACCGTCTAGTGTAAGTAAGAGTTAAGGCCACAGACATAGTGAAAATTCCTTAGAGGTCTCATATTGACCGTCTAGTATAAGTAAGAGTCAAGACCACGAACATAGTGAGTGAAAATTCCTTAGACGTCTCATATTGACCGTCTAGTATAAGTAAGAGTCAAGACCATAAACATAGTGAAAATTCCCTTGACGTCCCATATTGAGCATGAATAGAGTGAAAACGTCCCATATTGACCATAGATAGAGTGAAAACCCCCTAGGGCTACAGATAGAGTGAAAACGTCCCATATTAACCACGGACACAGTGAAAACTCCCTAGGGCGGCCTACTTCTTGAGCCTAATAAGTACAAACTAATCATATCATTTTTTTGAGAATCAAATCTAAGTGGTAAAAGAGTTAACAACCCACCTCAACTACTAAATCTACCCTTAATTAACTTAAATTAAAGTGTCGAGGAAAACTAGACCAGAAATTTCCTAATAACAAAATATTCTAATAACAACAAAACATTCTAGTAACAACAAAACTACTTTAGAGGATTAAACTAACCTTCAAAATTATAAAATATATAATTAAAATATTTATTCTAACCGTAAATGTTTTTATTGAACTTTGAACGGTTCTGAGCCTCCATAATCTTAAAAAGTGTTTTTTCTAACTTTACACAATCCTAATAATAAATAGTCATTGATATAGATAAATACCCTAATCTCACACATCTAGGAGGAAAAAAATGAATGATGTGAAATTACTTGTAATTTTTTTTTTCAATTTATTATAAATATCACGAGGGACATTTTGCAGTGAAAATATCACGAGGGACATTGTGCAGTGAAATTAGTCTGTATTTTTATAAAAATTTAATTGGTCTAATTCCATTGGCTGTCAAAAAAACGCGGGCAGGAGGCCCTGCGCCCGGTGGCCACCGGCGGAAGCCAGTCACCGCGCGTCCTTACTGGCGACCAGCAGCCGGCGCTCAGAAACCAAACGGTCAACACGTTGAACACGTCACAGCATCCAAACCATTGTGATCGCACACATCAGCATCATCTCTCAATCTCCCCGTCAAAAAGTATGCAGAGGAAACAAATTTCAGAGAGATGAGCGTTATCACGTGTCTGGCAGGAACACGCCTAAGAGAACGAGTCAGCGACGTTTCGGCCATACTGACGTGGCGCCAAGTGGATGTCTGAAACCTGTCATGTGCTCGTTGTCGTAATTTTTGAGTGCAGTTGTACAGACGAAGCAGAAAAAAAGGGAGGGTTTGCAGCTTTTGATGAAGAAGAAGCAACATTGTCGTATTTTGGAATTCTCATTATTGGAAAAATCGTGGTGCGGGCATTTTCGATCCTTGAGCTGCATCTGCTAGGCTTTCTGCCCATCTAAATTATTCCTTCATCGATGATGCTCTGCTGCCATTTTCATGCTTCCAGCTGCTTAAAGGAGGTCGCCGGTTCTAGTTTCGGGGCGGCCAATGATTCAGGGTTTTGAGAAAAATATGCAGCGATTTTAGGCACTTTGATTTTCAATCTCTGGACTATTTTTAACGGGAGGCCGCCGGTTCGAGTCTTCAGGCGGCCAATGATTTGGGGTTTGACCCCGTAAAGCGAGCGTTTCTTGCAGAATTCTTTGGGAAAGAAATTAATGTGGGGTGAAACAAAAGGCTTCAGAAGAGATGTATGCAGCTCCACCTCCTCAGATTCCGAACATGGGGGGGTCTAATATGGACCAAACTGGCAGCGAGAAGAGAGTATATCAAGCTTGGAAAGGAAGCAATGTAAGTAAAATCTTGCATTTTTGATTTTGTGTTGCTTATTAGAGGAAACCCTTTCTCTTGATTCTTTTTCTTCAATAGTATGGGCGCAAGCCCTAGGATTTTATGGCGAATGTGTCTGTAATGAAGGTTACTTTGTGTTTTGAATGGATTTTTTTTTCCAGTTGCTCTCTGCCAAATGTGGAGTCTTCTCTCTTCAACCCATAACATTTAATATTTTAGATCCACATTTAATGTCCCATAAACAGATTAAAACCCATTAGAGTACTTAGAACCATTGGGTGTGTTGATATCCAAGTTTATTACATTCCGCAGTATCTGCTACGCTATAGGACATGGCTGTTCTGTTACCTTTTCTGGAAGAGTCCGGAGTTGTCTGGAGTGAAGCCTGTGGTTTTTTGACTTTGATGACGTCATAGCCATCGAGTCAGGTATTGTCGATTAGGTCCTATGATGAACTAGGGGAATTATCGTGTGGCATGAAGCAATTAGACTTGTCGATGTTGAAGTCTGGCATTTAGTTGCTTTATATAATACGGTAGAGGGTTAGGAATAATCCGACGGGTTGTAGTCCATGATGGTTGTGGGAAAATTGTACACTATTTCATTTTATGTAGCTGTAAAATCATTTAATATCCACACTGACTGCGATGTTGACAACCACTACTTATTTGGATACTTGAAACCACTGTGCTTGTCATAGGGTGTGTCCAGAACCCAGTTTATTGCATTGCATAGTATCTGGCATGCCGCAGGAGACGACAAATTTGTTGCATTGTTTGGAAGAGTTACAAGGTTTTTTGGAGTGAAGCCTGGGATATCTCTGGCTTTTCACACGCCATAAGCATCAAGGCAGGTACTGTTGAATAACTTATAGTGGATGACGGTTCAGGGATCATCCTATTTAGCATGAGGCATTCAGACTTGCCATTGTTTGAAGTCTGGCATTTAGTCAGTCGACATAACACAGTTTAAGGTCTGCCGTGATCAAATGCATTTTTGCCAATGCTGGTTGTGGGGCAAATTCTACACTCTAAGTTTATACAGCAGTTAAGAATTATCGAGGCAAAACCTATTGTCTAGTGGTTTTTATAAACCAAATATGCTGGTTTGGTTATTAATTAGTTGATATGGGGAAAAAGTTGTGATTTTTCATTTGACGTAATTAGAGTTCTCTGATTTTTATCTCTGTTGCTGCTACACCTTAGCCCCTTTACAGATGGGATGGTTGGGTGTGACACACTGACAAACACATTTAATTTAATTACAAAAATGTCATTTTACCAGTTGGATGTTTCATCCTAAATGATATCTCAGTTAGTCTTGAACCCATATTGTCAATGTAATTGCCTCCGAGGGGTCCTTGAGGCCAATGCATATTGGTTTAAAGACATTGTGAAAAGTTGCTTGAATAGGTCACCATGCCTCGCAAATCTTCTAGTCCATGCCAATTCGTTATCTGTGTCAGCTACATAACAAACTTATACGCTACTTCAGTTAAGGAGTTCCTAGTCTGGTGTGTCCTTTTTTTCTTCTTGCCCTTGAGTTCAGGCTAATTCTTTCTTAAGGTCATCTAGAAGGACAACATAAGCTTGCTAGGCTACTTTCCTATTTTGCATTTGCAAACAAGAATACATTATTTTACCATTATCTGCTTTCTGTTGCAAGTTAATTTCCACTGATTCTTCGTTCTCTTATCTGATGCAGAAATTTTTCTTTGCTGGGAGGTTTATATTTGGGCCAGATGTGAGGTCACTGGTTTTGACGTTTGTTCTCATCCTCGTTCCAGCAACAATATTCTGTGTATTTGTTGCAAGAAAACTTTTGGACAAGTTTTCACATCATGCTGGAGTATCCATAATGGTCATTGCAGTGGTCTTCACAATATATGTTTGTGCTCTATCCCTTTTTCATTTTGAGCATTTTAAATATTTTTATTTCCCTGGTATAGAGGTTTTGTTGCAATTCTATTTTATCATAATTTTGGTTGAAAGCAGTTATAATTATTTATAAGAAACATATTTTATAGTTATAATCAATCCCTTATTTTTCTTGTATTAAAACCACACTTCTTTGTGCTGGTTAATCATCATTACAAGTGTTTGCATTCTTTATAGTAGAGGCTTCTAAACTTACATTGCTCCTATCAAAATTGGTTGTAATTCACAGATTATGTCAGTCTTTTTAAAAATCTCTCTATCCTCTTTAATGTTGGTGTGTTTTTTGTTTTTTTCTTAAATAATATTTCCATAGAAAAACGACGCTTAATTTTATTCATCAGAGAAGAAAAAAATTACATTTTGCATATGCATTTCTGCATTCCAGTACAAACAGATTGAGAAATATAGCATTCTCCATCAGCAGAAACCCTGAACATGTTGGAAAATCAAGAATCTTGTATATTGTGTTTGACTTTCCTTACCTGATAATTACTTGTGATTGTAGTTGGCCTTTTATTACTTCTGTTGTTCTTGTTCATCAAACAATTACCAAAATAATGAAGATTACAAAAAGACAAAGTACACAAGATATAGGCTCCAAGCCAGGGCAAAACCCCTCCAAGGGGAAAACCTAGAAAGAAAGCTTTTCTTCTTACATAATCTTCTTACAATGAGACTTCCAAGACCCAAAGACCAAAAGCCCAAAATCCTCCCATGCACCAAGTCAACCCCCTAGTGAGATCTTCTCCAAGGTAGCTTCAAGACTTTGACCTTCTGCAGCTTCGCTCTAGAATTTCGGCCTCCTGCAACTCGCAGCTACACATAAACCCTAGCAGCTTCACACGTGTGAAAAGAAAAAGAGATAAACCCAAGAGACTTCGATTGCTTCTTCCTTCCTTTGTCCTTCCAGCTCTTTCTCTTCCTTTGCTATTGCAGATCAAACTTGTGATTGGATGGTGTGTCAAAATGAGTCGAGCTCCTTCTATTTATAGCCTTCTTGAGGGGTCGAATAACCCTCCTTTAGGTCGACTTCACCTTGACTGGGGCCAACTTGGTCTTGGAGGAATAAATGGCTTTTTCTTGACAAAAATAATTATTTTTCTTTGTTACAAAGAGTCCAAATGGAACTATAATTCATGACATAAATTCTTCTTTGCCCTAGAAAGACCTAGAAGCACGAAGAACATGCTTTTGACCTAGACTTCAACATGAAACCCATGCTTTTGAATATATATATATTTTTTTCTTTCTTTATTCAAAATATACAATGTAATGATTACAAAAAGTCATTATGAAGACCAAACCTAGTTACAATTTCCAACACTCCCTCTTAACTAGGGAGGTATTCATAATCCCATCATGAAGTGCAAGGAATCTTAAACTTGAAGCATTCTCATAAAAAGAGTAAGATTGATAAGCCATTTGTCAAGCATCTATATCATTATCAACATTGTCATTGAAGGCCTTAACTAGACAAGCGCATCTTTATTTGAGAGCATTATGTTACGAGGCTTTACGTGAGCTGCCACATTACCTCTAAGGCGCATACCCCATTCAGATGTTCACCGGGTATGTCCTTTTAGGACTATTCTTATCTTGGATTTCCAATTTTGAAACCTCAAAGAATATCGCTTCTCTTTGACTACTCTTATCTTGGATGCCCTACCTCATCCTCAAAGAGTATTGGTCTATAACTTATTTCCTGGATTATACAGTCCATAAGAAGTTTCAATCTTAGATGCTTATCCAATCCCTCAGACTCCATTCTTTCCTTATGGCCTTCACTAAGACTTACGGTTGTTAGTCTTGTTAGTGCATGACACATAAAGATAAGAACTATCCAACATCACTTCCTCTCAATTAGGGAAGAGATGTCCACCAAACCAAGCTTACCTCTCAGGTACTCAAGCTTTTTGTTTGGTAATGCTTTTGTCAAAATATCTTCTGCCTGTTCATCTGTAGGTAGATAATGCAGCTCCACTGGGGTGGCATGAGGGGGAGGGGTTCTCATTAATCTTGATGGAATAATTGTGGATTAGTATGCTTGAGGTTTGGGCAAGAAGACAAATAATCAAGCAGAAGCCTATGGGTTATTATATGGCCTCACCTTAGCGCAACAAAATGGAATCAAGGACATGAACATATTGGGGGAATCTCTCTTAATTATAAAACATATGAACACAAGCATGACAACCCAGAACAACAAGTTGAATCAAGTTCTAAAAAGAACCCAATGCTTATGTTCTCTCTTTGAGAACCTTCAATTCTTTCACATCTTGAGAAGTCTAAATCATGAGGAGGACTTGCAGGCAAATATAGCTTGCCAAATGAAAGAAAGATGTAATCAAGTGAATGGAATTGAAGGATACCTCCCCATTCCCTAATCTTGACCATGAGTAGAATGCATCTGGAGGCAAATCTGAAGCATAGAAACAATTTGTTTTGGAGTTTGGAGCTTAAGGGTGTAAACTCATTCACTAACCCTTGCTCCGCTGGGGTTTATGTTTATATATCCCCTTCTGTTTTCCCTAGACTTCCCCTTCATCTCCTCCTCCTCTCCTCTCTTCACATTTCCCCCTCTTCGCTTTGCTTGCATCCACCTCCCCCTCTCACTCATCTCTCCCGCTCCCCTAGGCTTCCTCTTCTTCTCCCCCTCCTCTCCTCCCTTCAACTTTCCCCCCTCCCCGCTCTGCTGGCATCCCCCCCGCCCTCTCATCTCTACCCCCCTCGCGCCGTATACCCTTGCTTCAATCATCGCATCAGGAACATGAGGTGGCGACCTCTCGTCCTCAACACTTGGAATAGGCCTTGAAATTTAATCACCTTGTCGCGTGATTGCATTATTCTGTTGTCTTGGACACTTGGTGATGGGATTGGCATAAGTGTGGGAGATCAATTGACTATGCTCTGTAATCAATTAACTAGCAAACCAGAGCCATGTGAGAAATCTTTGAGATTGAGCCTCCTTTAATTCTCTGGGTTAAGATTTGACGGCTGGCGTGAGGCACTGTTAATAGGCACGAGGCGAATGTTGTTTTAGGCTGCAAGGCATTCATGGATGGTAATTGGGACCCTGGAGGTATGTTTTCATTCTCACGGTTTAGGGATTTCTATAAATTGGGAAACAATGATCAAAATTGCTATAGTAGAGAGGTCTTTGTCTAGAACGCTGAGAGGGGTAGGTTGCATAGGCATAGTTGGCACTGTTTGTGGGCAATTTGGGAAGTTGAATTTTGCCTCAGGGTCGATCTTAGTGTTGGAGAGCCTCTGCATGAGATCCTTGATGTTGAAAACAATAATGTCTGTGAGCTTTCGAGAGTAGGGCCTTTGTCAATTGAGCCTCTATTTAGGTCCTTGTTTCGAATTAGGTCCCTATGGTATCTTTTGGGTAATAATTCCTCGACGATGGATTCATGGCCTCTGTCTCCTAGAATCTTTCTGTTTGGTGTGGAGAATTGGATAGATCTCAAGAGTATTGTTGGGAATTCAATTTATGGTAGAATCTGCAGTGTTGTGGAGACTCTTGGGATTGTAATTTGGTCATGTTCTCTCCTTAAGGACTCCTAGGTGTTGTGGAATTTTTGCTTCTCCTCGATGAATTTGGGGTCACAGACTTTGTCTCTCTGTGGCTATTGGGAATCGGTCTTCCCTTTGAAATTTCTCCCTCAATCAGATATCATGGATACTTGGGGATATCGTCGACGACGTTCGGGCGGGGTGGCTAGTCGCATGGACAGGAATTTGGAGAAGTGCCCCCCTCTAGCTACTGTCTCCCCTCACATGTTTGTACCCCCTGCGACCGAGAGCATTTGGAATTAAGGGCAAGTTTGGCTGAACTCCGGAATTGCTTCTAGAAACAATAAGAAGAAGCCTGCGAAATGCTTGAGAGAAGCATAGAGAAGAACCAGAAGAATCATCCACTGGAAGACGAGGTGTTTGCACTGCGCAACCAAATTGAAGAATCCGGATTATGAGGAGGAATCATTAGGGATTGATCTCAACAGGCTGACTGATCCAAATGACTAGTCTTCTCTAGTGTTTTATGCTAAACTATAAATGTATTTTGCTAATTGGTCAGTTTTGTAAGGCATATTTGAATGCTTTTGTAATAGCTCGGTCGAAGTTTGTATTTTTGCATAGTATTTGGGCTCAACTTGATAGTCTGAAAACAATGCTGCCCAAAGATGGCACTGTTTTCGAAGTGTAATCTCCCGTTGTTTGCCGTGACCAGACGCAGATTGATATAATACTACTACTCTTTTCTGTAAAAAAAGAAGAAGATAATGCAGCTCGACGACCCCATCTCGTACCAAGCTTATGATGTAGTGGTACTTATTATTTATATGCTTTGTCCTAGCATGAAACACTGCGTCTTCTGTCAATCATATGCAAATTCCATTATCACAATGTATGCATATAGGGCCAAGCGGTCCTTCAAACAAATTTGATAATAACTTCCTGAGCCAAACAACTTCCCTACAGACTTCACTTGCAACAACATACTTAGCTTCAACATTACTCAAGGTAATTGTATCCTGCTTTTTGCTCATCCATGAGACCATGGAAAATCCTAAGCCAAAGCATCCACCTATTGTGCTTCTTCCACCTGTCTCACTGCCACCCAATTTGAATCTGTATATCCCATGCGTTGAATCACATTACCATTATATCGAAGGCAGTGATGTACAGTTCCACGCAAATATCTTAAGATGTGTTTGGCTGCTATCCAATATACATGCTTTGGCTCCATCTGAAACTCACTGAGGACATTTATTGCAAAACAAATGTTAGGTTTAGTGTTTACCAGATACATCAAAGACCCAATCAATTGATTGTAGCAAGTAGGATCCACTGGACTAGAATCTATACTCCTCAACTTCTTTAGATCGGTAATCATAGGAGTCATCATAGGCTTGCTATCCATCATGCAAAATTTCTGCAGAATCATGATCACATATTCCACTTGACCAAGATATATTTCTCTTGGCTTTTGCCAAACTTCTAGTCCCAAGTAATAATGCATAATCCGAAGATCCTTCATATCAAACTCGGTTGCTAACTGCTTCTTGCATTCCTGAAGTTGATGCTCTACACCTGTAACAAGTAGATCATCCACATATAAGAGTATGATGGTTGGTTCACCTTGGACCACCATGATGTATAGGTTAGGATCCGCAAAACTCTTGGTAAAACCAAGTCTCAATAGGTATGCATCCATTCTTGCATACCAAGCTCTACGAGTCTCTTGGACTCTTTATGAGTCTCCTTTTGGATGTAATCATCCTAAAGTCTCTCTCCACTTGGGAAGATGTTCCCGGGCACAGATAGCCATGATGAATGGTGTTGAAATTTCTAAGTATTACCCGTTAAAATTTTATCTGTATTATTTGGTTTATTTCTCCTACTTGTTAATTACGAACAAGTTATTTACACATATAAATATTGAAATAAACACAATACAGTGTAAACCATCTACAGATCAACAACTGAAAGAAATAACAAACACACAAGTGACACCGTTATTTTTGGATAACTCGTCCTCGGAAAAACCCAACTTGGGAAAACCGGTGCAACAATTCTGAGGGTTATTTTATTATGCAGTCTTTCCTTGAGTACAACTGGGTGCCAAACTGGCTCACCCAAGAGAGCAAATAATCCGGTAGTAATACCTCTCTATTGGAAGCAGATATTAAGAAGATTTGCCCCACAAAACCCTCTCTAACACAATTGAAGCACTGTGTTAGCCCTCCCGACCTCTGTGTCAGCCCTCTGAGGCACTACGCAGCCTCTACAACCCTACTGAAACCACACCACAGTAATCTACAATCCAAAATATTTGAAGAGAATTTGCCATATTATATAAGTAGATAAACAACATCAAAACATTATAGCCATAAAGATTTATCCATTACATAAAATTCTTAAATATGTAAGCAAACAATTATATGGTTTAAAAGTGTAACTTTGACGACCGTGAACTAGTATGTGGAAAACTCCGACTTTGATGACCATGAACCAACATGTGGATCATGTGGAAAAGTTCACCATTGTAGCTTGTGCATTGTTGCCAAGAATGAAGAACCTTCATTTGTAGATTAAATTGAACCATGTGCCCTCAAGGAATGTCATGCTCAATGTTACCAGACTCGGAATCGGCAATAAATCGGCGAGGCAAAAGAGCGAAGAGTTTTAATCGGATCGGGAATAAATCGGGAAAAAATCGGCAAAAAATCGTTGAATTCATTAAATAAAAATATACACATATATTGAATTAAAAAAACCATTTCTCATTAATATTGGGTAAAGGCATGTCCAAACAATGCATAATATCAATAGATGTCCAAAATATCATGAATAAAGAAGTATCTCATATATGTTATGAGTCCACACATGATCCAAAGCACTGAGTCTTGAGT
>APFE031184744.1:0-15156 GCA_000404065.3 Pinus taeda | reverse complement strand
AAAAAAAATGGGGTGTGGGTTGTCACCCCCGCCACTCCCGTAACTATATAACAAGCATGTATGTAATTAGAGGGGTCGGGTTCCGGTTGACCGGGAACCCCGCCCCTTGGCCCATGTCACTAGAGCCAACGTCAGGGACGGCGGGGCTCGACCCTCCTGGCCCATGTGGGTCGGTCCCCACAGATAGGCCCCATATTAAACGAAAACCAAAACTGTTTACCAAACCATAATCCGTCAATACTTAAAATTATATGCTTTTTAAAATATGCACTTATTTTGGAAGGGGCGGGATTTGATCCCCCCAGCGGCTCATTAACCATTTGCTCGACTTAGACACTAGGCCAATGGCCATGGCTTTTCTAAGTACATCGGTGCCTAAATATTTAACCTTTTTCCATTCCTTTGCATGGGGGGAAGGCAACGACTGAACAGAAGAGTGGCATAGCATTTGGAGGTAGAACGGTGTGACATAACCATGAACTTTTGGAACTGTGATTGTGCGGAATCTTGACGCAGTTCTAAGAGGCAGAATGATGGCATGTATTTCGAGACAAAATATTCCTTTCTACCCGCAGCTTCTCCGGGGAGGTAAATTTTCATTTTGTCTGAATGATATGAAGTTTATAGTCATTTTAAGAGCAAAATATTTGAAGAATCTTGAGGGAATCTTCTAGATTCCTTGGAGGTTGAAATTCAACAGAGTTAGAATGCAGCCGAGTTTACACTCAAAAGTCTCAGAATTCTACAAGGATCTCAATGGTGAGATCAGATTTTTTATTTGAGTAGCAGATCTCCATTCAGCCTATGGAGAAGGATTTGTGGAGAATCTAAAATATTCCTACAGGCCTAGATTTTGACAGTGTCAAAATTTGACAAATGTATAGTCGATTTTACACCTCATGATGACAAAAATTTAGTGGTGCAATCAGTTTTTGTAGTTGGGTCTTCCATTTTTCGGCCAACTTCAGAGGTGAAGGTACATGAATCAGTCATATCATGTTTTCCTTCATAATTGTTGAGATGACGTATTATGTTTTGAGATCCCTGTTTGATGTTATGTTGTGGGATCGATTTTTCCACATTATGTGAGCTATATTTAGATTGTCATGCTATGTATTGTTGTGGATATCCCTATGTAACTATGTTGAGGGGATAATCATTGCCACATTGTGTGAGATCATTTTAGTTTTTCATGCTGAGAGGAAGCCTTCTTGAGTGAGAATTCCTCTAAGCGGAACGTCTCATGGAGAGATAAGCCACTCTTGTTTGAGGGTGTATGTCCTTGCTATGACAAAGGGTCTTCCATGTACATCATCATCATTTACAACAGTATATGAAGCGGCCTCCACCATCTTGACACTGGGTCCGGAGACGTAGTCCACACTAGATGAACTCCATTATCAAATCTCTCATGTTTTGATTTTCTAATCATTGTCATATTTCCTCTTGTTTACGCATGCACATGTGTTATTTTGTGCTCTTTTAAATGCAATTATAACAACATCACAAAAGTAAAAGATCTTGGTTAATTTTGGACGTTGAAGGAACCCAGATCAAGTTTGGTATCAGAGCGGTCTTCTCATTGATGTGAATTGCGAACGTGAACAATTGAATGTGCAACAATGGAGGATGACAAAGAAATGTATAAGGCCTTCCCAAGGATGTCCAAAATGGTGGACATAATGTATGAAGCTTATGAGGAACGAGAGAAAGAAAGAGCAGAGAATGATGCTCCATCCACACCTTCCAATGAACATTCATCGCCTTCACCATCTTCTCATCTTTAGAATGAGGAGATCAACTAGAGCCTTCAAGCAGATAACATTGAATTGAAGATACTTCTATGAGAAGAGAAAGAGAAGCATCGATTGCAATTTTAGTTGCAAGCCACGAAAGAGGCCTTGGAAGAATTGAAGTGCAACGACCAG
The DNA here is from genome assembly GCA_000404065.3 of Pinus taeda. Lineage (NCBI taxonomy): Eukaryota > Viridiplantae > Streptophyta > Pinopsida > Pinales > Pinaceae > Pinus > Pinus taeda. Next base: position 13,228 of record APFE031184744.1, on the reverse strand, counting down.
AGTCTTCAAGCAGAGCATACTGAATTAAGGAGGCTCCTACAAGAAGAGAAATAGGAGAAACAAAGACTACAACATCAACCGCGAGACACAGAAGATGCCTTGGAGGATTTGAAGTGTGATGAAGGCTTAGATAAGCCATCACACCTGTTTCAGAATCAACAGTTGAGGTAATCAATGTTGGTTTTTCTTCAGATTCATCTTCACATGATGTTATTTCTGTTGGAAATGTGGAGATACCGATTACAGGTACTGGCATGAGACTCCTTACCAAGATGGGGTACAACAGAGGAGGACTTGGTGTTAATGGCCAAGGCATAACTAAGCCATTGGAGGTTGTGTTGAGACTTCGATTTGCAGGTTTGGGATATACTAAAGGAGAATGCTCAAAGGTGTCAGAAGCTTCCATGGCATTGTTGAAATTTTCAAGGAAAGAGAATGATGGGAACACATCACCATCATCCCATGGCAGTGTCCATTGCTGGGAAAGAGCTGAGGCAAGCTCTCACCACCATAATTACACCAGGGACAGCTAGGAAAGGTATAACAAGTCTCGGTATTCTCAAGTTCATTTCAATTACAATCATGTTTATAACAATGAACATAAATCATGGCATAGAAAGAAATGTGGTTTTTTTAGTCTACATAGCCATGTATTTGCTGAGTGTTGGAAGAGGATGGAAACACGAAAGAGGATGAGGCATGAAAGGCCTTCTCCACAGTAGGGAATGAAGCATGTTAGGTGTATCTGGAGGAAGAAGACTTATTGCATTCATTGCAATAAAGGTGGTCATCAAATAGCCATGTGTTGAAGGCTCCATCCAGAGCAGCGCCTTAAGGACAAAGCATTCGTGCATGAACCAATTGAAATTTTTTATCGACAAGTGATCCACCACAGGGACATGACCTGTACACTTTGATAAGTGAGAAATGATTTTTCTAGATGTGTTAGCTTGTCATGGCCTTATTTTTGTAAATCACGTGTTGCAGTTTATATTGTAAAAGTGATGATGTGTTTTCCATCATTTGTTGAAACAACAATGATATTTTGGCCTTGTTTTCATAACTGGGCTATTATTTCCATTTTGATGTAAACTTGGCCACAAAGTATGTGTTATAAACTCATGGAATGTATGGGATGCTTGGGTCATTATTTTTTCATGTTGATAAGCATGTAATTTGAAAAAAAATTAACTACAAGTTTGCAGTGGATGCAAGTGTCGGCTCATCACTTATGGCTCCGAAGAACAAAAGTGAAGGAGAAGGAAGGGTGACCTATTAAGACACTTGTGGTGCAGACAATTTACAAAGAAGTTACAGATTATTTTCATGTTTTTGGAGGACCAAAAGCTCCTCAATGGGGAGGATTGATCTAGGTGGCTTCAGACACATGTACAAGTCCAAGAGGGATAAAAAATGGTCAAAATTCAAAGTGGTAAAATTGGGACAAACTCAGCATCAGATCAAAGTGCTCGTCACCTTGATTCCAACGGTGTGAACGACACTCAAATCTGAGCTCGTATGGAAGAGATAGGGCCAGCCGAAGTTCATGGTTGACTTGGACAAGTAGCAGACTAAAGAGGCAGCAAATTGGTTGAAATTTGGCGCCATAATTAATTCAACTTCCAGTTTTGAGATTTTTGTTAAGTTGGGATATAGTTATAAAAAAAAAAAACTAAACGGGGGGCGGGTTGTCACCCCGCCACTCTCGTAACTATATAATGAGCATGTATGTAATTAGAGGGGTCGGGGTCCAGTTGACTGGGAACCCCGCCCCGTGGCCCATGTCACTGGTGTCAACATCGGGGCCGACGGGGGTCGAACTCGCTTGACCCATGTTGGTTGGCCTCCACTGGGCGACCCCATATTAAACGAAAACCAAAACCGTTTACCAAATCATAATTCGTCAATAATTAAAATTATATGCCTGTTAAAATACAGACTTATTTTGGAAGGGGCGGGGTTTGATCCCTTGATCCCACATTAACCATTCACCTGATGTAGCCACTAGGCCAACAACCACGACTTTGCTAAGCACATCAGCGCCTAAATATTTAACCCATTGAAATTCCTTTGCGTGAGGGGAAGGCAACGACCGAATGGAAGAGCAACGTAGCATTTTCAGGCAGAATGGTGCGATGAAACCATGAAATTTTGGGACCGTGATTGTGCGGAACCTTAATGCAGTTCCAAGAGGCAGAATTATTGCACGTATTTCGAGATAGAATATTCCTTGATGCCGAAAGATTCTTCGGGGAGGGAAATTTTCATTTTGTCATAAAAATATGAAGTTTACAACCATTCTAACTAGAATTTCACAGGGAATGTGATGGTGAAATCATAATCACCATCTGAGCAACAGATTTTCCAAATCCAAGTAGAGTAGAATCTTTGAAGAATCTTAACAGAGTCTTCGAGATTCCTTCAAGGCTGAAATTCGATAGAGTCAGAATGCAGCTAAGTTTACAGTCAAAAGTCTCAGAATTCCACAAGGATATCAATGGTGAGATCATATTTGTGATTTGATTAGCATATATCTAGTCGACCGATGGAGAAGAATCTTTGGAGAATCTAGGGGGAACCTAAAAGATTTCTACATGCCCATATTTTAACGGTGTCGAAATTCGACAAATGGATAGTCGATTTTACACTACTCGACGACAGAAATTCATTAGTGCAATTAGTTTTTGTAGCTGAGCCTTCCATATTTTTGGCCAACTTTAGAGGTGAATGTACATGAATTAGTCATGTCATGTTTTCCTTCATAATTGCTGAGATGATGTATTATGTTTTGAGATCCCTGTTTGATGTTATGTTGTGGGATCGATTTTGCCACATTGTGTGAGATGTATTTAGCTTGTCTTGCTATGTATTGTGTGGAGATACCTATGTAACTATGTTGAAGGGATGCTCATTGTCACATTTTGTGAGATCATTTTAGTTTGTCACGCTGAGAGGAAGCATTCTTGAGTGAGAATTCTTGTAAGTGGAATGTCTCGTGGGGAGACAAGCCACTCTTGTTTGAGGGTGTATGTCCTCCACCATCTTGACACCGGGCCAGGAGATGTAGTCCACACTAGATGAAATCCAATATCAAATGTCTCGTGTTTTGATTTGTTAATTGTTGTCATGTTTCCTCTTGTTTAAGCATGCACATGTGTTTTTTTGAGCTCTTTTAAATGAAATTCTAACAACATCACAGAAGTAAAATATCTTGGTTAATTTTGGAAGCTGAAGGAACCCAGATCAGTATAACTTAAGATAACAATGACTTATGTATGTGTTACATTTAGTTAAACTTGAGTTGACATTGGTACATTAACATGGCCTTACGTTACGAACAACTAAACCATACAGAGACTTGAATGCAACAACTAAGCATATGATGAAATTGACTGGTAATATAACAATTGACATTATCTTGACATTCATTATTGTGACATTTGCATTTGATAGCCTGTTAGGATTTTCACAGTCAGTATATAATGTTTCAAAGATATGTGTTAGGACAACAAGTGATACATTGCTATTATCTTGACTTAATTATGATACATTGATTGGAACAATGATCTTAATTATCTTGGTTGCCTATGGAATATGATTTAGAACTGTTATGACTATACGTTGACACATAGTTTATTGTGAAATGACTACTACTTAGTGGCAACTACACAGTGACATTAACATAAACTATTGACCTGATATGAAAACTTAGCAGTATGACTTATCTAGGCTTGACAAGTGTTTTGTACATTGATACCTTTCCCTCATGTCTATAGCAATGTTAACATAGGAGTCTTCTAAACAATAACATTGATATTACCTACTAAATTGACTTTTAGATCTCACAAATAGACTAAATAAATTTGGCATAATGACACATGAACTTGATATATGGGACAACAAGTGATACATTGATATTGACATAATATCTTGACTTTGACTTGATAAATTAGTAAGACAATTTACATGACTTTGAAATGACCTATTAACTTGACTCATATATTGGAACAATGAGTTTACACTTACAAATGACAATTGTTTTGACTTTGACTTAACACATTGAATTGAAAATTGCCCTTGACATTGACTTAGTAAACTAGTATTATTGGGTCTGGTCAAGCATATTGTAGCATGCCTAGTTGATGTCATGCATTTATGTAACACTATTGCATTTGGTTTATGACAACCTCATTGGATAGTGATATCATGACTACAGTGGGTGATGATGGCTCCAGGGCATTAACTATCTGAGTAACAACATTTTCATATATACTAGTAGCTCTCGATGAGCAGAGATTGAGAGCATTAGTAGCAGGTCATAGGGATGACCTGAGGCATCTTGAAATATGCCATTATCAAACATTGAGTTCATTATATTTATCAATACATGGTGTTTGTTTCATTGAAATTGGTAGCCAGTGTTGTGAGCTCTTGATGATAAGAAGTGCAGTTGAGCAGTGACAATGATGTGTGTTTGAGCAGTGAAATTGATGTACAATATTGTGCAGTGATTAGTGTAGGCAGAGTAGTATTGTACAATTGTCAGTGGCTACCAAGATTTGACAGGGTATACCAATATTTTCTTTACAACATTCTTCTCATGATTCAAAGCACAAGGGGATTTAGTCTAAAAACTGTGAAACATGGTCTTTTGGCTTCTCAAGGTGGTAAGGTGGTGCAAGGTAGGTGATTAGAGTCACCTTCAAGTTGTGGCCCTAGAACACTTTATGGTGGCAGGGTGGTCCTAGGGAAAGTTGTCATTTACACAAGGTGTTGTGGTTGATAAACTAGCAGGGCAGCAAACCATCCTTTCTGGGAATAGTTGGTAAACAGAGTGTTGGTGCACTCATTAGGTTGTGGCCTGATCTATAGGGCATTGGGGCATCCTTCTGGTTGCAACAAGATATTAGGGTTTAGTAGCGTCCTACAAGATGTGACCTGTGAATGAGGGGGTTGAAACCTTTCTCATTTGTAGCTGAAATATTGATGTAATCAATTTTCTTTTAACAGGGAGAAGACAATTACTAAAGAAGCGTTCGATGGTTTTTGACCTGGAGGGGGTTTTCCACCTAACTTTTTTTGTGTCTTCTGTTTTATCTTTCTACATTGTTGTATGGTGTTGTCTATTGTTGATCATTGTCTATGCTCGTCTAAAGAAGAACAATAATAATAACTGAAGATTAACTAATGCTCTGAAAAAGATTAAAAAGTGCTAAGTTATATGAAATATAGATTCATCTCCGTCTTAGTATTTTCAACAATTGTTATCAGATCTTGGTTCCTTCAATAACAACTTAACCGCTAGAAATCAGTTTTTAGAGCATAGAGATGGGAAAGTCAAAGAAGCAGGATGAAAGGATTTCAAAGGAAGGTACATGTACAACAAAATCTGAAGAAAGTGATTATTGTGTACCAACCCCTGATTTTGATGCAGATAATTACTGGATATGGGAATGCAGGATGGAAGGACATTTGTAGGCACATGGAGTATGGGAATCAATTGTTTCTAGAGACATATCTATTAATGAAGCTAAAAGGTACAATTCAAATTCCATGAATGTAGTTTTGAATTTTCTGTCAAATTCTGTGAAAACAAAAGTTTGTCAATGTTCAACAGCTAAATCTCTTCAGGAAAAGTGTCATAATCTCTATTCAACAAAGCAATCAGGTCAAAATGTTATTGAAAATTAAGATCCTTTTGAGTATGATGAAGAAAGTGGAGAAATGAGTAAGACAAAGTTTCAAAATCAAGTGATCAAGGTGATAAAGGAACTCAAAAGTCAAAAGGAAAAGACAAGACTTTTGGAAGCAGAATTGAAGACATCAAAATAACTCAGCAAAGAAAATGAAGAGTCTGAGAAGATGATTAGCATTCTTAGAACCCAATTGGAAGAAGTCAAGAATACAAAGACACAAGACCTCAAGAGAGAAGTCCAACAAAAGCAAAAAGAATTTGACACAACATTTGCAGAGATTAGCAGGCTCAAACAACATATGCAGGAAGCATAAATTGAAAGGAAGGAATATAATCAAAGATACATATCCGAAATGGACCAAAAGAAAAAGGAATTGGAAACCTCTTCAACTGAAATAACCAGGCTCAGGATTGAAAATGAGGAGCAGAAGGGACAAATACAAGGTCTCAATAGAGAAGTAGAGAAGACTACTCTTCTCAAGCTACAGGTTGAGGAGGCAAAAAAAATAAGGGAGGTCTTGAAAATATGGTTTCAAGAAGATCTTGCTTAGAAGGGGGAAGAACTTGATGCAATGCTTAATGAGATCAACAAGCTCAAAGAAAATTACCATTTACAGGTTATGGATAGGATAGATTAAGAATTGGGAAAAAGAACATGTAAGGCTCAAATTGATGAAGGTACAAGCTCCACATCTTCGCACAGTGAGATTCAGAAGATGATTGAACCAAAGAAGAACATTGTAACTCCAAAGAATGATGCCAAAGTAGTCAAGAACAAAGGACAACAACGGACTACAAAACCGCCTCCAAAGAAGAATGAAAAATCTTCCAAGTTTGTTCATTTATTTAATGGTTATTTTTTTCATGTGCTAACTATGGACATATGGCCAGGGATTCTAAAGTTGTTGAAAGGTACAATTATCAAGGAGCACTGCCTCTGAATGAATTATCCAAGTATGCACGTTCCTTTGATGGTTATTATTTTTTATGTGTTAACTATGGACATATGGCAAGGGATTGTGAAGTTTTTTATATGTACAATCATTATCTAAAAAACCCTAGAAGCAAGTTTGTAGGATCATGAGACACATTCCATGATGATTTTTTCAGAAGAGAATACGTGCTAGATGGGCCAAATATTGAATGTTTCAAATGCCATAACTATGGCCATATGGCTCACGATTGCAAATATCAGATGGAATCACGTATGGACAACGTTGAATGCTTCAAGTGCCATAACTATGGGCATATGGCTTGAGATTGCAAGAACAAGAAGGGGTGGAAAAGGAAACAGGTACAAGAAGACCAAGAAGATAAGAAGGTTTCAACTATAATGCTTTTAGGATTTGTAAAAGCAGAAGGTCATGAGGAATTGGCAGTTGCTTCAGATGATGACTCAAGTCAAGATGGCATGTTATGTGACTCACTATTTTGAATAATTTGACTTGTTGACTCCTTGAAGTTTGTAGAGGGGGAGTCTATGCAGTAGTATTTATCACAAGTCTATGATTGACAAACAGATAGTCTGAACAAGATGATAGTTTCATAACAGGTTCAGGGGGAGTAGAACAGTCAAAGGATTACATGTTCACAAAGGAAAGCTTCTCTTCAGGGCACAAGTCCACAAGGATCGTCATTGATAGACTATTACAAAAGGATTCTCGTGAGGGGGAGCATAGGAAGATAACATGTCCACATGAAGCAAGAAAATTCTCAGGGGGAGTAGCCCTTTGCAATTGATGTAAAAGGGGGAGAGAAAATCATGAGAAGGTGATCCAGGAGGATCTCGTCAGATCATTGCACAAGTGTTCAAGTGTCGTCATCAGTTTTCAGTGTCATCGTCAATTCAGTTCGGTGTCGTTAGCTTCAACAGTGTTGGATATGGATAAGGTTGTTCAGGTAATATGGTTTTCATGGCGTTCAGTTAAATAGGTTTGTAGCTGGTTGTCGACTTGTGTTCATCAAAAGTTCTGCCAAGATTTGGTTGACGACATATGTTTTGTTGTTCGCCTTCGCAAGATTTGGTGTCGACATGGGTTGTGTTGTCCGTTGCAGAGGTTTGATGTGTCATTAGGGCTTTCATCACAAAGGTAGCTAATGTCGACGATGTATATGGTTTTTCATAGCATTCAGTTGAGATGGTTTAGCGCCTGGTTGTCGACATGAATTCATCAACAGTTCTACCGGTATTAATCAACAACATGTGTCGTGTTGTTGCCTCATAGGATTTGGTGTCGACATGTCTTTTGTTGTCCACTCACAGTTTGATCATCGACATGGGTGTCTTCCGTTGCAAAGGTTCGATATGGTTGGTCATTAGGTTGTCGTCGCAAATACCACTTGTGTCGATGACATGCATTTGGTTTTATGTCACAAAAGTTTCTAATGTCGCTTTGTGACATTAGTTGTAAAAGGGTGTTTTACACCTAATGTAAAATCTAACATCCTAATCCTAAATCTAAAACTAAATCAATATAAAGCCTATGCTAGAACCATTCCTTAAGTCCAAAACATAATACATTGCAATATGTATTAAAAACTAAATCTAAAACCTAAGTCCTAATCTAAACCTATCACTATGTGCTAAAACCTAAGTGTAAAACCTTACCACATAACTCTCGGCCATGATATAAATGTAATTATATTGCAAACAATGTAAATAAATTACATAGTGCTAAACTACACGGATAGCTCAAACCGCATTGGAGAAAGTCATGTGGCTAGTCAACGGGTTGTCAAGCCATCGGAGAACAGTCACCTTAACCATAGCCTAAACCATGTCGGAAACATGTGCCAGTGTTAACCGTTGAGGTACGTGATGACAGTTTGGGAGTTCATCGCCAGAGTGTTCAACGCAACAGATATAGTTTCATGTGACAGGGTAATGAATAACTGTTGGAGTTATAGCCATCACTGTAGTGCTGGCGAAGATTGTTTCCATGTGAATAGGTAGTTTACGAAGCCGTCGTCGGAACCACCAGAGAAGACCACTAGGTGGCATCTAGTGTTTAGACTGTCGGTGCTCACATGTAACAGGTTCAACCTCCACCCAGTGAACCTGACCACTAGCGAGTTCATTTATATCATATGATATTTTTGGGTTTTTTGATAATTTTTTTCAAACAGACTAATGCGATGACCATTAAGCCTACCATAGGTGTCATGAAACAACCAGACCGAGTTCCAAATCCATTTAGAAGGCAACCAATTCACCTCAAAATTAGCCAAAATAGGTTTTGATGTACCTGCAGGCCTATAAGAGGCGGTTTTCCTTCATTAAGAGGAGGAGAGTAGTTTTGGTTTTTGTATGCAGATTCCAGAGGTCATAGGCAGTTTTGTTTTTAGTGTAATAGGAGCATCCAAAGTCGGAATTGGGAACCGTGACAGGCGTTGGAAATATATTTTAGAGGGCTCTCTGATAACAGTGATCAAAAGTGCATGCGTGCACATTCAGACTTATCAAATCCATGCGTAATCGACCTCATCTGTTTCAATCCTAATAAATCGGTCGCCCATCTTGAAAGCGGACCCGGAGACGTAGTCCATCAGGGACGAACTCCATAATCAATTTTGCTATCTGGTATCGTTGTGTTTTTATTGTTTTCACTTCTGTTATGCATCTATCTTGTGTTTAATCAGCTGTCGTAAAGTCTTCTTCTCAAGCAGTTTTCCTCAATTTCCGTGCTTTGAGCTAACATTCAAATCATTAATGGTTAATCAACTCTACATCAGTTTAAGTATATTATCATTTTCAGATCATGCAATTTGGTATCAGAGTAGGTTGCATTTGTAGAATTTTCCATTGAATGTTAACTATGTCAAAGTCGCAATGAGGAGAAGGAATCCTTGAGCAGATTGATTCCGAGATTGGAAAGAAATGAGTCATTCATAAATTGACCATGTCAGGACCAGATGCAAGTGAAAACACTGAAACTAAGATGAGTGAAGAACAGTTTCAACAAGAATTCTTGACTATGCAGTAGATGTTGGGAGAATTGTACGAAGACAATAAGGCGAGAGATGCAACTTCTTCTTCAAAGGCATCGAAGAAGGAAAAAGGTAAAGGAAAGGTTGATAAACCACCTTCACCTCCACCATGTCCATCATCATCATCATCTTCTTCTTCTTCCAATGCATAATCTGAAACATAAAAGAAACCTAAGAAAACATCTCTTTTGAAACTTGATGTGAAATTTGAGTTACCTATTTATGATGGCGAAATGAATCCTGAAAAGCTAGATAATTGGATAAAGCAGTTAGAAGTGTATTGTCGCATTCAGAACATTTCTAATGATAAAATGAAAATTTAGTTAGCTACACTTAGAATGGGGGGAACAACTTTAATCTGGTGGGAAAGTAAAACTCAGATAGATGTAAAGTGTAAAGGAAAAGTCATCTCTTCATGGTCTAAGTTCTAAAAGCTCTTAGGAAACAATTCTATCCTTAGGGATACATGCAACAAGTTGTTATTGACTGGCAGCATCTGAGGCAAGGTAAAGGGCAGAGTGTTCAGGAGTTTACTCAAGAGCTCAGAAAGAAAGCATTGGCACTTGGTATTTCATTGGATACATGTGAAACTTTATTAAAATACATAGGCAATTTACATTCATATTTGTAACATACATTATTGATGTTTAATCTTGATGATTTTGATGAAGTGTGTGTTTAGGCCATACATATTGAATCAGGTGGTAGAACATTCAAGTTTTCATCGTAGTCATCAAAAGAGTTGGAAATCAAAGATTCTAGTGACAATAAGGGGAAGAACTTTTCGAAGAGAATGAAATTAGTGATCGTTCCGAAGGAAAGACCTACTTGTTCTCATTTCCAAAGAATCGGTCATGATGAATCTAAGTGTTGGAAACTTCATTCAGAACTTAAGCCCAAAAAGTTCCTTAAGAAGAAGGATGAAAAGAAGGTCATTGTAGCAGCCCAATGAGATCTAGGTTCAGATTCAGGTGATGAAAGGAGGATAATCGTCATGGTTACGACATGTAAAACTTCTGACACTAGTTCAAGTTCGAAAACTATTGCATCTTCATCAAACATAAATCCTTCAAAGGAGGATAAAAGAGTTGAATTGTTTAACATAAGGATAACTTCTAAGCATACAAAGATAGATACAATGTTTGACAGTGGATCACAGGAGAATTTAATATCTGAATATTTAGTTAAAATTTTAGGTTTGAAAACATGGAACCATCCAAGACCTTACCCATTAGGATGGCTAAATAAATCAACTCAGATAAAAGTCACCAAATAGTGTCGATTAAGATTTTCCATTACATCTAATTACATTGATGAAGTGGAATTAGATGTGGTTCTAGTAGACATATGTGGAGTTGTCTTACGAAGTCATTATCTTTATGATCGTGATGTAGTATTTTACAAAAGAGAACATAAATATCACCTTAAGAAAGATGGGGTTGAATTTATTGTTAGGGCACATCAAAACAAAAATCACTTGAATTTAGTTAATGTTAATCAAATGAAGTGATTAATAAGTTCAAACAAGAGATTTGTAATCATGTTTATGAAAGGACAACAGAACAATAGACATGATGGTTGTTTAAGTTATAAGACTCAGCTTAAATATGGTTTGATTAAAGAGATAGAAACTATTCCAGTTCTATGTAAAACCAAACATCTTATTCATAAGAAGAAATTACAACATGAATTATAGTGTGTGCCTAAAACTCATATTCCTAATGTCAGAATGAATCAATTCAGTTTAAGTTTGGAACTTAACAGTTACAGGGATATAGATTAGTATTGGGGAAAATTAGTGTTCAATTTCTCTTGTATTGTGTCGCCAGTTCATGTTTCAAACAGTTTGGAAACCTCTTTTAAAGTGGAGAGGAAATCTATTTTTTTTCATATCAAAGCCTTTTCTAAAGCAGTGTCAAATTGTCTAATGGGAACTTATGCATCAGAGGAAAGTATGTTAAATCAAGTAGTTGGTTTGATGTCCAAAGTATCTTTGGTTGTCTCTCTCATTCCGCAAAATAGATTGTTTATACATGTTGATGGTATTAAACAACATCTAGTAGAGACTGTTTTCAAAGATTACGAATCACTAACTCATGGTTCTTCATGGAAAGAAATCAATTACCATGTTCATAACAGGTTGTTTGCCCATCGTCACCAGTTGTTCATACTGTCGATGGATGAAACTGGTCACCGACTCGAAAAGTACCATGGTCAACATCATCAGGGTCATCACTTGCAAGTGATTGATCGAATGTATTGGTACATCGTCACGTCAAGGTGGAAAGAGAGGGAGTTCTACCCTCATCGACTAATTGTTTAGTCAAAATTTTGGTGGTCCAAAAGCTTTCAAGTGGAGAGGATTGATCCAGGAGGATCTCATCAGATCATTGCACAGGTGTTCAAGTGTCGTCGTCAGTGTTCAATGTCATCGTCAATTTAGTTTGGTGTCATTAGCTTCGACAGTGTTGGATATGGATCAGGTTGTTTAGCTAATATGGTTTTCATGGCGTTCAATTAAATGGGTTTGTACCTGGATGTCGACTCGTGTTTATCAACAATTCCGCCAGGATTTGGTTGACGACATATGTTTTGTCGTTGCCTTTGTAGGATTTGGTGCTGACATGGGTTGTGTCATCCGTTGTAGAGGTTTGATGTGTCGTCAGGGTTTTCATCGCAAAGGTAGCTATGTTGACGATGTATATGGTTTTTCATGGCATTCATTTGAGATGGTTTAGTGCCTGGTTGTCGACATGAGTTCATCAACAGTTTCGCCAGGATTGGTCGACAACATGTGTTGTGTCGTTGCCTCACAGGATTTGGTGTCGACATGTGTTTTGTCGTCCACTTGCAGGTTAATCATTGACATGGGTGTTGTCCATTGTAAAGGTTGGATATGGTTCATCGTCAGGTTTCATCGCAAATACCACTTGTGTCGAAGGCATGCATTTGGTTTTATGTCACAAAAGTTTCTAATGTCACATTGGTTGTAAAAGGGTGTTTTACATATAATGTAAAATCTAACATCCTAATCCTAAATCTAAAACCAAATCAATATAAAACCTATGCTAGAACCATTCCCTAAGTTTAAACCATAATACACTTCAATATGTATTGAAAACTAAATCTAAAACCTAAGTCCTAATCTAAACCTATCACTATGTGCTAAAACCTAAGTGTAAAACCTTACCACATAACTCTTGGCCATGATATAAATGTAATTATATTGCCAACAATGTAAATACATTACACAACACTAAACCGAGCGGACAACGCAAAACGCATCGGGGAAAGTCATGTGACCAGTCAGCAAGTTGTCAAGCCATCAAAGAATAGTCACCTTAACTGCAGCCTAAACCATGTCGAAAACATGTGACCAGTGTTAACCGTCAAGGTATGTGATGATAGTTTGGGAATTCACCGCCAGAGTGTTCACCGTAGCGGATACAGTTTCATGTGACAGGGTAATGAATAATCACCGAAGTTATAGCTGTCACCGCAGCACTAATGGAGACTGTTTCCATGTGAATAGGTAGTTTATGAAGC
>APFE031184736.1:0-11381 GCA_000404065.3 Pinus taeda | reverse complement strand
TTGGCCTCCGCCTGTCAGCGCGGTTATTTTACAAACAGACGCGATGATCCATTTAACTTAGGCAAAGAGGGTTTTTTAGCCATTTTTGAGGAGCATGAGTATGGGTGAATGTAGTTTATAGCACAGTGGGGAGACTGACATGATGGCAGTGACATTTTACTGTGTAACAGTCTTCAAAAAAGTACCTCATATGTTGTTATACCTCTTCAAACAACACGCAAATACCATATAAATTGGCTAAAGAAATGCACCTACCAGCTACCTTTGCTTCTGCCCCTGTATCTATAACCTCGTCTACCTTTGCTTCTGCCCCCTATCTGTAACCTCTGCGGCAAGTCACCTCAAAAAAATTTTTTTTATTTTTGCAGAAGCTAGGAGCCATCAAGGCCTCACCCACCTCACCTAATAAAGGGAATGGAAGAACAATTAATTGATGGTCTACCCTTGCTACATCTTGAACTACTCGCTTTGATTCTGCACCTTAAAAGATGCACTTGAAAACATAGCTCTAGAGCTACTGCTGTCGAACTATTTGGTATACCACTGGTACTGGATGAGATGGCGGTTTTTGGTTGAAGGTCTTCATATGGACCACGAGAAGAAGAACTGAGCAGAAGAACTAAAACTAGAACTGGTTGGTTCAACGTCTTCATATGGACCACGAGCAGAAGAACTGAAGCAAGAACTGGTTAGCTGATAGCCAAGCTAACCTTTGTTCCATCGCCTACTACTGAGATTATTTCTTTATGCCAGAATAAAGCATTTGGTATGCATACAGGCATGTTGGCATTTATCATAATAAGGCATTTGGTATGCATGTAGGCATGTTGGCGTTTATGGTAATAAGGCATTTGGTATGCATGCAGGTTGGCGTTCAACATGAGAGATACGTGGCTGTGCTTTTCATGAAAAACAATCATGTGGGTGCCGGTACGCTAGTGTGGATACAGATGGTTGCCTTCGCTCCAGTTTAGCTCCTGTCCTCAGAGAGCTGAATGAATTAGGTTCTTTGACTTTGTACCATGCCTATAACTAACAATTTATCATCGACACAAGCTTGCGTTACTACAAGGTTGTGTCAAAGCCACTTAAGAACGTCCACCATGTTCCTGAGTTTGTAAATGCCATCTCAGGAATGAAATTGACTATACTCATATGCGGCTCACTCAATGCAGGCAATATTGAGCTTGAAGCAACACTGAGCTGTCAGCCATTGGGTGCAAATAATAGTACGTCACATCTTTAAAAAGGGCCTCAACACCCCTATGCCTTGCCCTAGAATCACTAATGGTACTGAGTCCTAGTGGGATATCATTAATGAGGGACTCTCCCCCAGCTGCATAGTTAAGTGACAATGGGTTGGGTGACCGGGTTAGCCAAACAGGGCTTTGTGCCTTAGCTGGTGTTCCTTCTAAGCTTAGGTCCAGAGGTCGTGGAGGAGGAGTGTGTGTAAGTGGGTTTTGATCCTTTTTCTATACCCACCCTATGCTCAATTTGGTAGGCCAAAGGGCTTTGTTCCTTTTTCTATACCCACCCTACGCTCGATTTGGTTGGCCTTTCTCTCCTTCTTGAAGTTTCGGTGAAGCACTTTCACGCAAGGAACTTCAAGCAACAAACTCCCTGCGGTGATAATACACCCTGCTCTGACTCATTCCCTCCTAATTGAGAGCTCGACGATAAGCCTTCTCTCAAATAGAGATAGGAACAGACATGAATAAACATAAGTAATTCAGACTAGCTTTTGTGAACCACTGAATTCATCTTTTATCAAGAATTTGGCACTTTGTAGCATTGTGTTCTTTAGAGCATTGGTGTTTGAGTTCTTGGAGATAAACAGCTTCGGTTTAAGTTATTCATGTAAACATGTTTTCTGAACTCAAATTGTTTTAACTTATTCTTTAGATTATTGGTGTTTGAGTTCTTGGATATAAACAACTTCTTAATAATTATTTATCCATGCAAAGATGTTTTTATTATTAGGATAAATTTATATATAGTCGACCTTCCTTCCGCATTTCAAGTGTCTATTTAATTGCATGTCAATATTTCATTGGATACTTGTTTTGAACAAATCTTAGTGAAACAAACTCCCTTCCTTCATGATGGCACTCTAAATTTTGTAAATAAACATTGGTTAATGGTTTCCTTAATACTATTTTTAGGTTTAATAAGAAAGTATAAGGTGATCATGAACATCTAAGACTTGTGAATATGATTAGGAATTTCAATTTTAATCAATAGTTATGTCAAGTCCCGATGATCTTCTTAAGTCTTTAGAAATAAATTACAATATTCTTTCATGTGTTTCATGCTCATCTTTTGATCTCTCGCATTTTACATATCAATATAGGATAGATATCTAGTGAGAAGAGTCTTATAGTATGAAGTTTCTTGTAAATAAGAGTCTTCTTCTCCTGTATATTCTTGATATGGATGTAAATAGTTCAAGTTTTTCATGTTGTTTAATATTACTTACATATGTTACTAATTTTCGATGCACATATTCTTACAGGGTTAAAGTAGCATGAATGGCTCCACTAGAAGTTTGATTTTACTTAGTTCTAATCGTCAAAGTTAGATTAGACTAAGTTTAGGAGTAATTTAGTTTTGTTTGTTTATTTTACACATTGGAACAACATAGTTATGAAGACATTCATGTTGGAAATGAGTTGTCTTCAGGGAAGAAACTATAATTTTTCCTTCTAACCTTTATTTAACATCCTGCTCATATATATGTTAAGTCTTATCTTTAATTGCTAATTATTAAGACTTATTTAGTAAATGTTTATTGTTATCAGTTTGATTATGCAGCAAAGATATTTAAAAAGAGTTAAATTCTAATAAAACACTCATAACTATGATCCTAGCTTAAGGATTCATTTTGAAAGTCATTATATTGTTGAAAGTCATTGCATTGATTTCGTAAGATAAAAAAGAATTAATTAATAATCACCAAACATCATCTTAACATTAAAAAAACACACACACACACACACAAATTCGGCATTAGTAATGTACATTTTCATTTTATGTTACTATTTTTTGTTATTTAAAAGTCTTGTTTAGTTGGAGTCATGTTTAATTCATAGCCTATTGTTTTTAACTTTTTCACTTTTCTTTTATTTTATTTTGAGATTGTTGTGTGTTTTCCTTTCCTTTTGGTTTTAAATTTTGATTTCTTGATGTTTCCAAAGTTTATATGTTGGAATATATTTTCAAGGCAACATTAATTTATGGCATAGGGAATCTTTACTCTGCCACTATAATGGGGTTTCATTTATCTAAAACCAATATTTATTACATTTCACTCTCCTACAGTGGCCAATTACTTTGAAGGACCACTAGGATATGTTTCAAACATTATAGTTCTCTTTCATAGAGGAAAGAGTCTACTCTATATTTTTTCTTTGAATCCCACCCTTATCCAAATACATTAAAATAAGTATTGTACATTGGTAGATTTAGGGAGCGCTAATGAAGTCAAATATATTAAGTAATACATATAATTCCTTCAAATAAAACCACCTCTTGTACCACCTAGCTCTCTTCACCCAGTTTCCAAAATGCAATTCTTAACCAATTAAATCTAAAGGGTGGAAACACAAGCAAGTTGAAAGCACTATAAGTGTGGGAAGTACGAGTAAACTCATTGGGGCTATAGACACTCACTAGTAATGGGGCCATGCTTGTATGGTACTGAGAAATATTCATCGGGGCTATGGATATTTGTGGGTAGTGAAGCAACGTCGGGTAAAAGAGATAAACTTAACACCTAATAGATGTATTATAATCATAAAACTTCATAGTCATGCCTCTTATATCCAATAGTAGGAGGAAAATATAAACTAAACTTCCCTATTTTTGGACTCATTGCTTTAAGTTTGAGTTGATATCAAGTACTCCAATCTTTAGAGCATATATTATTTGACTAATCCTATGTGCGGCCGATAGAAAGTTTTGAAATGTTTGAAAATCTTATAAAACTTATTATTTGATTTTTAATAAATTTAAGCCTATTACATTAACATCAAAGATAACCACTTCATCCAAGTTTGTATCATTTGTTGAGATCTCAACACTCCCCTTAATTATTCTCTAAAATAAAGGGTACCCCATATAAAATTTGAAAATATCGACTCGGTTTGCATTTGGTTTCCTATGTTGAGTGAGTTTTTGTTTTATATAGTTTTCCTTTTTTTTACATTCCCATCATCTTAATCTCTTCAAGAGATTTTTAGTGATATAGGGTTTGCTTCATTTCGACTCCCAGATCAAAAGATATGGCCTTTTGAATTTTTGTGTTGTTTCATTGTTTTGATGACATGTCATGATGACACATGGCAACATACATGGCATGCTCACATGGAAACAAAAATATAGGTGGAACTTCCACGCACCGCCACATTTCGCTGCATTCTGGCATACACTGGTATCATTTATCAATTATACATAGAAAATATCAACATGTAAATGCAATGAAAACAGTAAAGATCATAAAGAGACAGACATGCACAATAGAGACAATATTTTTACCTTAGGAAATCCAAACTTGGGACAAAACCCAACAAATTTTCTCAGGAGAAATTATTCTTCATCATGGTTTACAAATCAATAATTTGTCTAGAAATGATTTGGATTCTCTTTGCTACCATAATTAACCAAGATCTTTTACTTTTGTGATGTTAGTAGAATTGCATGTGAAAGAGTATGAAAAACCATATGTGAATACTTTAAAGAAAAGTAAATATATTGGCACCCATCAAATCAAAGAACACAAACAAGTTGATAATGGAGTTCACCCAGTGTGGGTTACGTCTCTGGTCCAATGCTACAAGATGATGATGAGCACATGATGTATTCTCTGTCACTACAAGGATGAACTCTCTTAACTAGAGTGGTGTGTCTCTCCACGAGACGTTCTCCTATAATAACTCTCACTCATATGGGCCCTCGTTTAGCATGAAAATATATTAAATTCTCACATGAAGTGGCATACAAGTATCCTCCAACAGAGCGGTAAACAAGGATCTCAACATCAAAATCATCATCTCAACAAATCAAAAGAAAAACATGGCATCATGGCATCATATACGTCCACTTCCGGGGACCGCATGAAAATTCATAGCTCTGGTGAAGAAATGAAATGCACCATTGAATTTGTGGTACGAAATTGTGTCAAATGACTGTAAACTCGATCCCTTTCTGACACCATCAATTTTGGGCACCCGAAAAACTCAAAGATTCCCCCCAAGATTCATTTTTGGAGATGGGCGAAAAATCTATTTCTAGAATGATGAATTTGACTTCACCACTACACTCCTTGTGAAAAAACTGAGTATTTTGAGTATAAAGTAGGCTTGGTTCTGAAACTATCAAAATTTAACCATTAGGAAATCTTTTAGATTCCTCATGACTCCACAAAGATTCGTCTCTGCAAGTTCAATGAAGATATGTTGCTCATATGAGGAAACCGATCTCACAATCGCACTCCTTGTGAAATTTTGATTAAAATGAGTATAAACTTTATATACTTCCAACTCTATCAAAACTCAGCCTCCAAGGGAATTTCAAAGATTCCTCAACATTATGCAAAAATGAATATTCTCAAAAAGATTTTGTCTCGAAAAATGTGTCATCAAGGTTATGTTGTTGTTGGGTTTTGCACTCCCTCCTCTCTCTTGCGCAAATGAATGATCGTGGTTTATATTGCTGGTTTCGGGCGGATTTCCCAAGGTGAGCCCTGTTAGGGATTTCGATAGGCAGATTTAATTAAAAACAAATGTGGTTGGGGTGGGCCAAGTTCCAAACCCCCCGCCGACTTGTTTTAACTTTTCGATTTATTTAAAATGTAAGTGATATTTTATTAGATCATTGGTCAGAGGACCGGCCCCCTAGCCGATGAGGGTACCGAGTCACCCGCGAGGTACCGAGTCACCCGCGGGCCCCGACCTACATTTTACTATTATATGATGTCGGGGGTTGGCAGGGATGGCATTCTGCCACCCCATAATAGTTTTTTTTTTTCTTTTTTTTCTTTTTTTTCTTTTTTTTCTTTTTTTGGCAGATTTTTTTGGGGTCACAAGCAATTTTAACTAGGTGACAATTTCACCACTTCCTATTGCCAAAATCTATCACCACAAAGTGATAAATTGTTTCCTCATTAATTTCTTCCAAATTGAGCTTCTCCTCCAGATTTACCTAGCCTCCAAATTTAGTTGGCACTCTGCTAACTTTGGCCAATGGGGCTTAGTTGACCAAAACTTTGACTAGCCATAAATTTCACATACGATGTCTGATTGAGGTGCCGTTTGCGTTGTTAGAAATCTTGAAATGAGCTTTTCAATATAAAACTAGTTTCATGACAACCTAAGAAATTTTATTTTTGAGCTTTTCCTTAGCCCCCTTTGATTTCTGAACTTCTTTGGAGCCACCTAGATCATTCCTCCCCACTAAGGAGTTTTTGGTTCTCCAAAAGCATGAACATGATCTGCAATTTATTGTACTCCCTTATTTGCACAACAAGTTCCTTAACAGGCCACACTTCCTTCTCCTTCACCTTTTTTCTTCGGAGCCATAAGTGATAAACCGACACATGCATCCCCTACAAAATTGTAGTACAATCTATAACTGCCTCCTCCCACATTTACCCGCTTTCACTGGCTTTCCCCAGGGTAAACATGAGCTCAGGGTTACTATGATATGACTTAACCTCCTATGTGACCTTAAGTAAATGGATTCGACAACTGAAGACCTTACTGACTTCCCTCAGGTGCCACATGACCTCTAGGAGTAACCCAACCCCTCCAGGTGTCCAAACCCTAAGATAACTCACTTTTTCCCTAATCTTGAGCCCCAGTCGCTCCTTTGCCAAGGCCTCCATGCGACTACGGGTTCCCAAACACTTACATAGGCATGCATCAGTGTCACTTTGACCTTTTTCTACCAGTGTTGTGCCAATGGCTGAGAGAATTAAGGCTACTTTATAGGGTTGGGGCTAAGCCTCTGCCCAGAAATCCATGAAACTTACAGAACTCATAAAAGACATGAAGGCAATGCTTACAAACCAAAAATAGAACTAGGACTTCACCTAACCATCCCCAAACGGGACTGACATTTTTTCAAACACTTGGTAGATATGTAACCTACAGGTCATGAATGCAAATCTGAACAAAAGGGACTGAAAACTTAACTGAGGTTGAACAAGAAGAGTCTCTACCTTCTCATATTAGACAGCATATCATCAATTAGGTCTTGCATTCATTATTTATTTAGTTACAAGTAAAAACATGGATAGAGTCATCGCTGAGAACTGCCATATAACCATGCTTATAACTAACATATAACCAAATAAATAACAATAAGCCTAACAACCATTAAAGCCAAAAAATTACCAATACAATTTCTTACCAAAAGCAATTACCAATACAATTTCTTACCAAAAGCAAGAGAAACTTAGCTTTCATTAAACATAATAAAATACCGACCAGGTTCGGGACTCCCACGTTCCACCCGATCATATATTAGTTGAACCATATATTTCTTTCATCCAATCACCCTCACGCCATATTCCAAACATGAACATTGCATCTCATGGGATAACAAATCCAAAGGCAACCAAGGGAATCCAAATGTTAAACCACCTCCACCCTCTCCATACCGAGATCACACCTAAATCGATGTCGAGATCACAACACCGAACCAAGCTTGGATGACTCAGAATTTCTTCACCATCCTTGAGGAATTTTCATGTCTCTACCCTAAGGATTTACCGTGTATCCCGCCATTATCGGTCAAGGGATTCCTAGTCCTTTGGGAATTTTCCTAAGACCACATTACCCCAGATTCCAAAACCATCCAGCAATCCAAAGCTCAAACCGAGAACAATCTCATCACACCATGGCTATACAGAAATGGAAAGGCTAGGCTAAAATTCCATTGTCAATCCTGGAAAATCCATGCCAATGACAGCAAAATAACCACATACCATGCATGTCAAAACCAGCTATAAAATCACACATGCAATTTCTTACCTATAAGTACTCCCGCTGAAGTTACTTTATCCTCTCCTTCCTTGTCCTTCATTTTTTTCCTTTCCTTTCCTTGCTTTTCCTTTCCTTTCCTTGTTTTTCCTTTCCTTTCCTTGTTTGCTTACTTTCTTTCTCCTCTTGGCGCTCTTCTCCTCTCTAAATCTAATTCCAAAACTGAACTGGAAGAAAGTACCAACTTATGCTCAGAAGCCTTTTTATTAATGAGGCCTCTATTTTCTTCAATTTTCCATTATTTTCCTTCATTTTCCTCCTCACATGCAACTTGCGACCTTTCACCCTCCTTTTCTCCTAATTTCTATTATTTTCGTAAATGCCAAATAATGTCTCTTTGCCTTTCCAAAACCTTATCCATTGCCTTTCCTAATTTCCCGTAGCCATAAAGCACAAAAAGTGATGCCCACTAGGATATTTTACCCAATATCCAACTTGGAATTAGTGTCCCTTGCCTGTGGTCTTATTTTTCCTTTATTAACTTTTATTACATGAACTTTTAACCTGGAGTTTTGTTGAAGCTTCAAAAATCATTGCTTAAAACATTGGGGGAAAACCACCCGATCCGAACCTTGGTTGGAAACTCCTTTTCCATTTGGTGTACTGGCTCTGACTGGGGGTAATGGCACCAATTTCCCAATATAAATTATGATAGTGCTGATGGGGTGATATATGATAGTTCAGCAGAATGTTTAAGCTAAAAGTAATATAATCCAAACTAATAATCACATGCATATATCCTAATTTAAACACTATCTAACTATGACTATACCGGGAATAAAATTGAAACATGCGATCTACAATAATGTCCTAAAGCAATTGGTAATAAAGATCATTCAATTGCAATAGGAAGTGAAATCATTTTAACAATAATCATTTCAGATAAATAGTTAGCCGAAACGATTGTGGTAGATATATCACATAAGAAATTATTCATATATTCAGCGTAAAATTTAGTTCATCACCATACAAAGTGTAATAATGCTAACCAAGCTTTAAACTTTCATACATAAACAATTTGAAGAAAAATTATTGCTTAATACATAAACAAAAGAAAATCACGAGATAAAAGTACCATTTGTAATAAGTTTTGCTCATATATTTCAGCAATATCGACCTACTTCCAATCAATCCAACACCATCTAAGAGTACAAAAGTGCAATTTCAGTAGAAGATTCCAAATAAGATAAAAATAAATCATGTTCCATTCATTTCACCAAAACTTCCTTAAAGGGACAGAAGTGCATGTTTTGAAGATTGTTTATGATAAAATTTCTGGACCTCTCTCTAAATGCATGAGAGGGGTTTAAATATTAAAATATAAATCCTAATAATGGATTATTAAAAAAATAGTTGAGGTTTAAACGACCTTCCTCAAAGTGTGCAAAACAAAACAAAAATAGATATTTAGATACGGTGACTAACTCCTTTGCATTCGATCTTTATGAATGCAAATATCTGTCACGAGTTTGAGTTGTGTCGGCCGACTGATCATAGATTTCAACTGCCCAGTGAACACGGCGTCAGTCAGTGCTAGAACCATTTTCTGGGTGGAAGAGGTTAGGCATCACAGGGTCATCCACTGGTTGTAAGGTTTAACTAAATATTGTCAGTACGCTTCCCAGTTTAACTTGGTCATTTGCCTAATTGCTTCCTCTTTTTCTCCTATTGCCTACCTCCACTGTTGTTCGAGTTGTTTAACATTCGGAAGAAAACTTGGTACAGACTCTACCACCAGGTTTTCGTTTTGTATATATTCGTTGATGCTTTCAATAATACAGTTTGTTGTTGCTGCTGTGATTATTGTTGCCTTTTCTGCTTGCCTAATTCGAGAATCCCAGTCTGCAAATAGAATTTCTTTGCATGACTCCTCTAATATATGCAAATCGGACTTCCTCCCATCCTCTAAATTCTTCCAGGTGATGAATTCAAAAACTCTTTTCAAGACTTCATCATATTCGAGACTCATGTCAACAACTTGACTCGTTAATTCGTCACTAGTCTCGCAATAAGGAGTCAACTACGAGACCTTCTAGCATAGAATTTTTTTTTGATGCATTAGTTGGGAGTTTAGGATGAGCGCTTCGATTATAAACTGATCAATATTTTGGTTGTCCTTATACTTATTTGTTAATGCTTGTATCTGCGCTTCCTTTTCTTCTAAACTAGCTTGATGTTTTATTTGCATCTGCTCGAATTCTTGCTAGAGCTTGGCTATTTGCAATTTCGCTTGTTGGTTAGATTTTTCTTGCTCTAACTATTCTTCCAACATCATATTTTTATTTTCCTTTTCTCTGAGCAACATTTGTTCTTCTGTTGCTTTGTCAATAGTCGTTGAGCATAGGCTCCTACAAACTGAGACAGTCTAGTAAGGTTGTCAAATGGGTCGATGGGTGAGTCTTTCCATATAATATCCATTGGTTCATTATCAGGAGTAGTAGCAGTTGTAGCATCCAACTTCCTCTTCTTCCTCTGCATTTTGACAACAAATGAGTGGGTTGAGCTATATAACACATATAAAGGACGAATCTTCTCAATTCTCAAAATAATTTCAGAGGTAGGAGTGGCAGGAATGTGCTCTACCTCTTGAGTACTTACAGTTTTCTCTATTGTAATTTCTTGAGTTGTTTTTTGTTGCGGAGTTTGTGGCTCAGGTGCTTGTTTCTCTATATGGAGCTTTGTATTAGAATGCTCCCATTCTTTCTCTAAACCAATCACCAGGGGTTTTGTTGACCGGGTGGAGATGGAATGAATTTCAGCCTGTTTTCTAGTTGAGGTTTGCTCAGCAGTCTTTTCTATAGATTGGGTTATATCCTTTTTTGTCTCCTTGCTATTGCTTCCCCCATTCAGTGATTGTTGCTATGATTTCTCTGACTCCCTGGTAGACTTCTCTTGGGACTCTGCTTGGGAATCATCTTTAGAATTTTCTCTGGAACTTCCGTCTAGGCTTATGCTGGGAGTTGGCTCCCTTATTGGTTCAATCAATAATTGGTCCAACGGGACCTTTAACAATCTCATTTCTCTTTATTGATGAAAGGCTTCAAGCTCTTCTTGGTCAAAAAGTAGTGATGACATGTGCTTCGCTTATGTGAATGTCTCTTTCTATAGGAAGATGTCATCAAATGCATCTTCCTCATGACTAAATACCTTCACTTTTACCATGGTAGTGAAGTCTTTGGCAATGCCATTTGGGTCTTTGAATGCATGGCCCAGATCGTGCGGTGAAAATGCTCCACACTGTAATGGAAATGTAGGCCAAATGGCCTTTTTCATTTCCTTTAATCCTTTGCTTAGCCCACCCTCACTAGCTGTTTGATAGGCTATCTCTCTAGCCATCAATTT
>APFE031184734.1:3686-51407 GCA_000404065.3 Pinus taeda | reverse complement strand
ATGAGCAACCATATTTATCATGTCAATCTCAAGCTCCTAATTTACTTATTTATTGGTTATAGTTTTCTTGTTTTTTGGGATATATTTTCCATCAAATATGTTAGAAATTTAAAATGCATTTAAAATAAGAAAAAATAAAAAAAAAAATTGAAAACTTATTTCACAAAATTCCTAAAGAAAAACTTTAAAACCTAAAATAATTAGAAAAAAATGTTTTTAGTATTCAAAATCAGAAAATCTGCATTTAATAAACAAAACATAGCAAGAAACAAATTTAAAACATAAATTATAGTTTTTTTGGTGGTTTCAAAGTGTTTTATAGGTTGTTTTGAAGAGTTTTTTGGATGGTTTTCTAGTTTGTTTTTTTGGTTTTCATGGTTTTTTTGTGGTTGTTTTTTTCAATTAGTTGGTTTTCATGGTTTTTGTACATGGTTGTTTTTTTTAATTAATTTGTTTAATTTTGCAAAAAATAATTAAATAAGAAAGACAAGATAGAATACCTACCTTCGTTTCAGCCTATAGGAACATTGGTGGGGTGGTTCAGGAGATTGATTTGAACACTCCAAATGCTCGATCGACGCTCCAATACACTTAGTTGACGCCTAGTTATCATGGTCGTGCAAATGGCATGTCAGACGTAGAATGGAATATATATATATATATATATATATATATTATATCAATATATATATTATATATATATATATATATATATATATATATATAATATATAATATATATATATATATATATTATAATAATAATAAAGGATCGATCGAGCATTATAACTTGATCAATGGTTATATTTTAACCTACAATCAAGCTAACATTTTAGTTCCCTAGGATCTCCATCGAGCCATTGTTTTTTATGCCCAAATGCACCCTCTTTCACCAAAAAGTGTAACCCAACTCCATGTTTTCACCTAGTGGTTTTAACCACTTACTATTGGATTAGATATACAACTCCTACTATTATGGTATTATATATCATCTCCTAGAAGTTATCTCCCTCTAATTTGGATATAAGCCATATAATTATAAATCCAAAACCACCTTATCTACCCTAAAAATGAAACCTCTATCATAGAGTCTGGGTTCGATTTTGGAGGCTCCAACTTATGCCTTTATGCTACCCTTTTGTTTCTAGATTTCCATAATCCATCCATGTTCTTTAGGTGTGATCGAAGGCTTACTGTTGTGGCAAAGGAAGGACAAGATAGTTGGAAGAGTTTCACAGAGTCATGGCCTACAAGAGTTGTAATATTTTCCTTCTATTATTAATACAAATGTGAATTGTTTCTCCTATACATTATGTCGTAATTATGCATATGTAGAACATGAAACATTAACTTATTATTTATAGTTTTTGGTATATGTTATCTTGTATATTTTGTTTTCTTTCTTCTTTTGGATGATTTGTAGGTTTCACTTTTAGAAATCATAGTTGGAGCTGGAGCTAACAAGTAAGGAGAAGGAGGAAACTTGCATTGGATTCCAAATAGGTTTACTTTCCAAATTTCAAATGTCTTTAAGGAAAAAATTATAGTTTTGTCTTGGTTGTTTCTAGGCTAAGCCACTATGTCTAGGGATATTTCTTTTGTTCACAGAAGAAATTTATCCACAAAACACCATGAAAAACTTTGATTGATGGCCTTTCTTTGGATTCTTTTCTGCCTGAATGTTTGTCTTTAGGGCCGATGCCAAAATGTTTCCCAAGTTGAAGCATTTGGGCTTCACTCAATGAAACTTTGGCTTATCTCGTGCATTTGTGGCATATTAAACAATACCCTTAATTTGACTACATATTGGAAAATACCTCTAAAATCCATATTTTTCAACCCCCTACCAATATGAACCCAATACACCTTCCCAATTTAAAAAAACTCATAATTTCACTAGATATTGAAGGTATCAATTTTTTCATTAATATTTTACATCTCTTTATATTTTTTCATTAACTTTGAGCTTCATTTTTATACCTGACAATATAAAAACTCTTTACCTATGATTATATGATCCATATATTATGTCATTTTTTCCTCAATATATATCCCCCAATATGAATACACGTGGTATGGTATTTCTCCCCCATTGAAGCCCCTATGAGTTGAACATAGTACATGTGATAGCCACCATGTACATTATAGGAAGCCATGTTCCTAGAAAAGTATCAACACCTGCCTTGCCATATAACATGTTCATCATAGTTGCTCTGAGTTGATATACTTTCTTGAGGCCCTCTATCTTATAAACCTAGTCTGCCTTGACCCTGAACTTAGAGGGTTCCTACCAACATGACTATAGAATGTACTTGGATGACCCCTTGAAATTTGATGGCCATGGTGTTGAAATACTCCTCTTTTTCTAGAAATTTAAGATAAGAGGTGATATTGGTAGCATTAGAAGATGCAAAGGATTCACTTATGTGTTTTATAATAACCCAACAGTCTTCACCGATGTGCTCTAATATCCTGTCTATAGTTTTGGGACACAAGAACATTGGTGGGTGCATAAACAATTTGTGTAGCCAAGACCTCTTGACATTGATATACACCCTAAAATATTCTTGGTCTTCAGGGATGTCCTTTTCTGAGAATTCTAAATAAATAGCTCACCATGAGAGTTTGGTGCTCTTGTTGATCTTACAAGTTGTATCTCTATAGATTGGTGGCATAGGTGGAATTTCTACAATTCCTTGGATAATGCTTTCTAAGCTTTTGGGATATCCTTTGACTACTGGAGGTTCCATCACTCCAAAGAAGGATGATATAGAGATGTAGTCTAGGTCGATGTCACCTGAAATTTCAAAAAGATGATCCCAAGATGAAGACAATGGCATGAATAATGATGACAGGAGTGGTATGTAAAGTAGGTTTTAGAGTTGTAGAATGAAATATTTACAACTAAGTTGAAAATATGCTTAAAAGGATGAGTCGCGGGGTTGATTTACTTATGGGGTTAGAAAGCCAAATGTCTGTAAGAATGACCATTTTGTGAATTTATATCTCAAAGAGATAAGAGGTCACGAGGTCACAAGGAGTGGAGGTCAATAGGTCATAATGTTAATGAGGTTGTGAGGTTGTCAATTAATATTTTACGTGACTTTACGACCTTGTGACCTTACAACCTAAGCAGTTCTGATGAGGGTTTACAGAGTAAGTTGTGATGGTGGTTATATGGTTGTCAAAAATATAGGGTTGCGAACATGGGGTTAATTGGATTTAGTCAAGGGAACTATAGTTATGATCTAATCTAGGTTTAATGGATTGGTGTTTATGAATGCTTCGACATGTATATATATGTATTGTAACATTGAAAGGAATATACTGAAAAATCAATCCGGTTTTCCTGATTTTGGTTCTAGTAGAAAATTTCTATGTATATTTTATTTTCTCGTCATTGTTTATTTTTCTGTTTTAAGAATTTTTTTTAAGGTAATTTATGTACAGGGTTAAAACGTACATTTGGTATCAAAGCAATTTCAGCTTCAAGGGAACACCTTTGCTTCTGAGATGTTTTGCTTGGGCCCATGGTAGACCCTATTATAGTGGGAGATTTGCGTAATTGATTCTTGTGATGAAAGGAGAAGGTGAATAGTGGAGCAATAGAGATCGATAAATTCAATGGTCAAATTTTTGAGTTGTGGAAGCTCAACATGGAGGATTTGTTGGTGGACAGAGATCAATGGATTGTTATATATCTAGGTATGACACCAATAGGAATGTTGGTAGAAGACTGGGTGAACTTAGATCAGAAGGTAAAGAGAACAATATGATTGTGTCTCTTAGATTTAGTATTTTTGAATGTATTAGGGGAAGCTAAGACAAAGGCTTTGTGGACAAGGTAGGGACTTTATATCAATCTAAGTCTCTAGTGAACAAACTGCTCCTATGGAAAAACTTGTATAACCTAAGGATGAAGGATGGAGACTTGGTGATAGAGCATCCAAATGTCTTCAATACTGTGATAAACCAGTTGTTATTTATTGGTATCATAATTTCAAATGAAGATAAGTGCATTATTGTATTGTTTTCTCTACCAGACTCATGGGATAGTTTGGTTGTTTCAATAGGTAGCAATACAAGTACCTTTAAGTTTCGTGAAATAATATAATCCTTATTATCAGAGGAGATGAGACGGAAAAATATGGAGACCAAAAATGGATATGCCTTGTCTATGAGAGGATGGTCCCTAAATGGAAATAGAAATAAGTCCTAAGTGGTAGACCTAAATCTAGAGGGAGATCCAAATCTCCAAGAAAATCAATAAAGGTATGCTAGAAATGTGGAAAAGAAGGGCAGTAGAAAAGGGAATGTAGATCTAAAGCTCTTGAAAAAGAAAATGGATATAATGATGCTCCTTCTACAGAGTATAAAACGACCTCATATTAAGGTGGGGATGTGTACTTGGATTCTTCTCCAAATACACATGTGTATCATGAGGCATCATTGATTAACTCAGGTGCATCATTTTACTTCACTCCCCATAGGGATTGTTTTCACAAGTATGAGAAATATAATGGTGGTGATGTCTTTGTAGGGGATGACAAGAAGGAAAAGGATCATAGGACACAAAAAATTCAAGATGAAGTTACAAGGTAGAAGGATTAGAACACTTCTTGGTGTTCCACATATTCTTGGATTAGCCAAAAAAAAAAAAAAATCTCTAAGTAAGATGGATGATACAAGTGTAAAAGAAATGTTCGAGAAATATACCTGCAAGATGGTTTAGGGATCACTAGTATTTATGTGAGGAGTTTGGATTGGAAATTTGTACATTCTTATCTGTAGCACTATTATTGATAAATGCAACAATTCTATGGTTCCTAAAAGTGGAGAAGAAAATTTGATGGTCTCTAGAGAAAAGAATATGTTATCGCATCGAATACTTAGACATATTGGAGAGAAGGGCCTTCGAATAATGTATGATAATAGCATGGTAGACGGTATGTGTAATTTCTCTCTAGATTTTTATTTATGTGAACAATGTGTACATGGGAAGCAGAATAAGGTGAGTTTCCCCTCTAGTGCTAAGACGGAAAAAGGGATATTAGTGCTTGTGCACAGTGATGTGTTTGGACCTTTGTAAGTTCTGTCATTGGGAAAGTCTATGTACTATGTCTCATATATAGATTATGTCTCAAGGAATACATGGATATATTGCATGAGGAAGAAATCTGAAGCCTTTGATAAGTTTAAAGAATTTAAGGATCTAGTAGAAAATCAAAAAGGGAATAAGATTAAGGTGTTGCGGACAGATAATGGTGGAGAGTTATGTAAGAATTAATTTGAAGATTTTTGTAAGAAGTGTGTTATATCATGACAAAAGAATAATCAATACACACCTCAACAAAATGGACTTGTAAAAAGAATTAACAGGATGTTGATGGAAAAGAAAAAAAACATGCCTGGTGATGTCGAGTTAGGACAAAAATTCTGGGTAGAGGCAATGGACACTGCATGTTACCTGTTTAACATATCACCTTCATCAACATTGGAGGATAAGACTCCACATGAGGT
Organism: Pinus taeda; assembly: GCA_000404065.3. Taxonomy (NCBI): domain Eukaryota; kingdom Viridiplantae; phylum Streptophyta; class Pinopsida; order Pinales; family Pinaceae; genus Pinus; species Pinus taeda. The sequence goes on along the minus strand of APFE031184734.1, from coordinate 45,888 downwards.
ATGGACTGGTAAGAAACCCTCTCTCTCACATCCTACAGAATTTGGCCATGATGCATATGTACATGTTCCAAAGCAGAAAAGAGGCAAATTGGATAGTAAATCTAAAAGGTGCATCTTTATTAGGTATAAAGATGGTTTAAAAGGTTATAAGCTTTGAAACCTAGAAACAAGAAAGGTTGTATACAACCGATATATTGTGTTTAGAGAGGTTAAATATATTATTAAACATGAAGTCCTACCGAAGGAACTTGATAAGATGGGGTTTGAACTGAACGAAGAAGAGTTAGAGTCTACAACAAAACAAGAATCAGAAGAGGAAGACCCCACAGGGGCTTCATTGGGGGAGAAATACCATACATATTGGAGTATATATATTGAAGAAAAAATGACATAATATATTGGGGGATATATAGGAGGTAAAGGATTTTTATATTGGCAGGTATAAAAAATGGAGCTCAAAGTTAATGGAAAAATATAAAGGGGTCTAAAAAATGTTAATGAAAAAATGGATACCTACAATATCTAGTGGAAGTAAGTGCTTTTGAAATTGGGAAGTTGTATTGGGTTCATATTGGCAGGGGGTTAAATAATATGATTTTTAGCAGTATTTTCCAATATGTAGTCAAATTAGGGGTATTTTTTAGTATGCCACGAATGCACATGATATGTTAGGGGTCCATTGAGTGAAGTCCCCATGGAAGAGCCACACATTCCAGTTTTGAAAAGATCAATTCGAGAGAGAATAAAACCAAAGGGGTATAGTGCATTTGCTTTCTATTAAATTTTTGCTTTATCTATTACTGATTATGATCCCGAAATTGTCAAGAAGGCAGTGGATTGATAGGATGCAGGTAAACTCTGGAAGGAGGCCATGGTTGAAGAAATGGCATTTTTGGACAAAATTGAGGCCTGGGATTTGCTAGTGCTGTCAGCTAGAAGGAAACCCATTGGTAACAAATGGACGTTTAAGGAGATGATCAGTGCATAAGGAGAGATGGAGAAATACAAAGCTTGATTGGTAGCAAAAGCTTATTCCCAGGTGCCGAGTATTGATTTCTGTGATATTTTTTCTCCTGTTGCCAAGTTAGCTTCTATTAGATTAATTTTATTTGTTGTTGTTGCTTTTGATTTTGAGGTAGTAAATATGGATGTGAAGACAAAATTTCCTCATGGGTATCTAGAAGAAGAGATATACATGAGGCAACTAGAAGGCTTTGCAGTGAAGGGTATGAAAGAATTGGCACGTAGGTTAAAAAAGTCTTTATATGGGTTAAAACAATTACCAAGGTTGTGGTATCAAAAAATTGATACATATGTACGAGGACTTGGCTTCACAAGGAGCAACACAGATCATTATGTCTATTTTAAGTTATTTTGTGACCACATTATTTATTTGGTCTTGTATGTGGATGATATGTTGCTAATTGAAAATGACAAAGAAATTATCTAGGATTTGAAGACCCAATTGTCCTCTACATTTGACATGAAGGATCTTGGTGCTGCAAAATATAATTTGGGAATGGAAATTCAATGAGATCAGGAAAGGGGAAGCTTTGGTTAAACCAAAGGAAGTATGTCGAGACAATATCTTAGAGGTTTAATATGGAGGATAGTAAACTAGTGAAGGTTATTATTCCTATAGGTGTAAAGTTATCTAATGAACAATGTATCAAGACACATGAAAAGGAAGAGGTCATATCTCATGTTCCATATGTGAGTGTAGTTGGTAGCCTAATGTATGAAATGGTATATACTAGACCATACATTGGACATGCAGTGGGAGTATTGAGCTGTATTATGTCAAAACAAGGGAAGGAGCATTGGATAGAAATGAAGCAATTTTTCAGGTATTTGCATGGCACCAATGAGTATGGCTTGTGCTACCAAGGAATATCAGGTTTGGACAAATTTTTAGACATACATGGCTTTGTTGATGCAGACTAGGTTGGAGATCTAAATCAGAGAAGATCTACAAGTGGGTATGTTTTTAACCTATGAACCCAGGTTTCTTTTTAACCTATGACAACCAAAGTATAATTTTCTTGGCAAAGAACCTTGCTTATCATTTGAATACAAAGCATATTGATGTTCAATATCACTTTGTGAGGGATATGGTTGAAGAGAAAAAGGTGTTTTTGGTAAAGGTGGATACTTTGAAGAATGTTGTAGATACATTAACAAAATTTATGAGCATTGAGATGTTTTCTTGGTGTAGAGAAGTAATGGGCATTGAAGCTCAAGACCAATGATTGCTCACTCTTGTGGCCCCTTCTGTGGAAAGAAAAAAAAAAGTGGGATAATATTGGGTGTGTGTTATATTGTTTCCATGCATCAGGGGGTTTGAAGGATTTTTTTTTTAATGTGGACCCAATAATAGTTGGGCAGACCACAAACCCAAATATGGTGTGATGACCTACCCATGTTTTTTCGCATGGTTTTTGCACATGATTTTTTAGCACGGAAGTTTTTTCTTATGGTGTTTTGTAGATCCGATCAAGGGAACTACAATTATGTTATAATCTAGGGTTAATGGATTGGGGATTATGAATGCTTTAACATGTATATATATGTATTGTAACATTGAAAGGAATACAATGAAAAATCAATTTGGTTTTCCTGGTTTAGGTTCCAGGAGAAAATATATGTATATATTGTTAGCGCTCAAATCTACCTTCGGCTGAAATAAGGTAAGACTCAAGGCCACATCAAACCATGCTCAGCCTCGTAGCTAGCCCTACGAGGACAGGAGAGGGCTCTTTACGGGTCAAACTCAGCAAAAGATAATCGAAGAGGCTCGAGATGACCGAATTGATGACTTATTTTAGGCTAGGTATGAAGTACAAAGAGTTTAGAATTGAGTTTTGATAATTTTGTTGAATTCAAGGAAAAGGCAAATTTGAGTGCGGGGATGAGGCACAGTTTTTGCAGAGGTCCACTTGGGGCAAGATAGGCGATTGTTTTGATGCCTTAAAGCAGGTGAGATGGGTAGATCAACTGGTGAGGGGCTAAGGAGAGCTACGGTCTCAAGGATTCTCCTTAAATGAAGAAACCATTTAAACAATATTAAACAAATTTAAAGGCAGAGATAGCAATTCATGATTCTACGTTAACACTTCATTTGTTTTAATAACAGAAGATCAATATAGATAATGATGCAAACACAACTTAAAGTTACTGAGAGAAAACACATCAACATTTATAGCCACATGGACCCAAATAGTGCTGCAAACCCTCTGGTCTTTCCTTTGCCAAAAACGCTGATAAGATTTTGTACAATATAGTCTCAATTTTATCCAAGAGTCCAACCCTGAAAATGACTAAGAAAATACATAATATATGCAAGCTAACACATTCCCTTGCCTCTAGGGGTCGAGCTCATCATTCTAGGAGTTGTTTCAACCATTTCTAAACTAAGCACTACAATCTAGGCAGTCAAAACAACTTGCCTCTATAAGCTAGGAAACCAATTCATTCATTACATTTTTGCTATTTTATGAATGAATCATCTAGAAGAGGTAAATAAGTTTCCTAACAACATAAATCTCCAATAATTACATCAAGGAGGGTGAAAAAATCCCATCACAAGTCAAAACAGGTGAAACTGGCTTGATTCGCTGAGCTGAGGAGGAAAACTGTGTCAAAACACCTTGTGCGCCGCGCGCCTGAGCCTTGTGCCCTGCCCGCCTTTCCAGCTACTTTTGGGGCACTTCCCAGCATCCAAATTGCACTCAGCTTGGCTTGTTGGAAATCTCGAGATTTCTACTTTCCAGCCCAAGTGGAATTTTCTAATTTGGTCTCCATTTGACCCTCCAAAAGTGGATTCTCCCAGAAGTACTTCCTGCTGATGCAAAATGTGGCAGAAAGGTGATTTTCATGATGTTTTTTGAGATTTTGATCACCCAAAACTTGATGAAATGCCTTGGAAATTGATGAGCATGTGTATTTCATCATGAAAAATCCAAAAAGGTAAGCCACCTGTGATTTGGACCTCCCCATCTTGTGGGTCACGTGCTGAGCGTGACGCATAGAGCCCAAAAGCCTATTTCGCAAGCCAAAAATTTTGAAACAACAAAATTTTCTCCAAATTTGCCCAAAATTGGAGTGAAGGCGCTCCATCATGTATCATGCTCAACTAATGAAGCCTCGGCCAAAACTCGAAGTGGATCAGGCCTTTTGCGTTTTTTTTGTGCTTTGCTCAAACGCCTCTTGAGGATCTTCATTCTCGCTTTGTAAACATGCATGCGAGCCCAATAGTGAGTCTTCATGTGGCGAAGCATATCCTTGTCCCTGTTTGCCTTCGCCATCAACTTTTCCAAGTGAGTGTTCACCCGGATGAGCATTGATTCCCGATCAATAGGTGTCAAATCACTGGGTCTCCTACGAGCCAATTCTCGGTCTTCCCAAATCTTGCGCAGCTCATAAAGTTCATGCTCATCCTCCAACTGTCTGTTGCGCTACTCTAAGTAGTTGATCACCCATTTAGCCATCTGCAATTTCTTTTGCAGCGACTCATTCTCGGTCTTTTGCTCTCGGATGATCTCCTTGAGCTTTGAATTGGGCGAACTAGCATCAACATCAATGATACCGATATCCTGAACTCCTGAAGGACCCTCATCAACCATGGATCCCTTGCCCCTATCCTGAATTTGTACCTATGCTGAAGACAGAGGCGAGACCCCTTCCACATGATGTGGAGATAATACTCGCTCGGCTGATGATGTCAACGAGACCCCTTCCACCCCGGGTGGAGATAGTACTCGTCGTGCGGCTGCAAATAAGGCCCTGGGGCATTTCTGATATGTCACATATACTGGAGCATCAACATGCTCGGTCTCAGGAATGTCAAACTACTATGAAGGCCCTCCCTCATCATGAACTATCTCTGGAGGAGGTTGTAGAACGAAAAAGAAATCACGGGAGATGAAATCCTCCCAAGCAATACCCTGTTGTGCCAGCTGATGCATCATTATGATTTTGATCAAGGCATAGTGATATATGCTCCTATGCTAATGTGCTGGGGACTTCCTCTGTACTAAAGGTACCATCCTCTCTATGTTTCGACACATGAAAAACGGAATGTTCATCATACGTACCCGTGTGAAATGCATCAACAAACGAACATGGTACACATAGAGACGTGAGAATCTGCCCTCACAGCTAAAATACCGAATGATGAGTCTCATCAATGGTGCGAAGTCATCTTTCAGGTATCTGAAATGAAAGGCTGCACTAAAGTGTCTGAGATATGTGGGCTTGATATATGGCTCATAGTAATACCTGTCCAGCATCTGGCGTTTACTCCATTCCTCCCCCACATTGGCTATCCCGGTGGCCTGAGCAATAGTATCGGGTGACAAAGTGAAATCCACTCCGAAAAGGTTTACATGACCATCCTGTAGGTTAAGGACAAATAGACGGACCATTTCCTAATGATGTTGAGTTTGTGAGATCATCTCACAATATTGGTAACATGCTTGGCGCCGAAAACAATCCATTGCAAGTGGGCAAGCTTGCAATTGAGCCAAAGAAGTAGGCTCCTTCCTAACATGCTGTCCACTTTTGCCACCTTTGTGATACCTCCGTGGCACATTAAGCACATTGACCTCCGGTGTAGAGTCACTATCATAATCCTGCTCATATTCGGACTCAGTCTCTGACATGTTCTTTTGGAAACAAGATAGCTGGAATATTTATGTATGCTAATATAAAACTGTGTGCAAAATTGACTGTAGACCTTTCTTCTTTTTCTCAAAATGTTGTGACCAAGGGGACACAAATGACAAGGGAATTGTTAGGAAAAGGGAAGCATTAGGGAAATGGGAATAATGGAAATAAAATAAGGAAATTAGGGAAGGGAAGGGGCATAGAAATTTTGAAATGTTAGGGTTTTGGGATGACGTAGGGATTACATGTTTATAGTAGAAGGGAGGGATTAGGATTTTGATTGAAGATAGTGTAGGGTTTTATGAGGATTTATTGGGAAAAATATTGGTGAAAATAGGGGAAGGGAAAAAAAGGAAAAAGAAACCTTGGCAACAATGATTTTGAAAAAACCTTACAGCAAACTTTGGAGTTGAAACCTTATAGCAATTTGATGAACATGGAGGGTTTTGTTCACTTGGTTTTCATGACAAAGATAAGCTAATTTCTTCATATACACCACATATACACCATCCAAAAACAAAACCAAGTCATGATTGCAGGCCTACCTGAGAATTTAGGCGTGAGGAGAGGTGATTTGAGCGATTTCTTGGTGAATTTGCAGGCACAAACCTTATGCGCCGCGCGCTTTACCTAACGCACCGCGGGCTCTGAGTACGCCGCACCTGTGTTAAATTACACAGGAGAAAGTGGCCTGATGTGTCGCGCGCCTCTGGTGTGCTATGCGCCTATGCTGATGCGCCGCGCGCCCTCGAGCTGACCCAAATACTCACAAACTTGCCTCAAACTTGCAAACTCACCCTTGAATGATACTTTTAGCTCTCAAAATGTGTAATAGGTTGCAAATGGGGAGCAATGACTTGATATAGCATTCATTTTGATTTTTGCTCTACGAAAACCCATTTTTCTTATGTTTGGTTGCTGACACTTTTTCAAAATTAATAGGCTCTGGTCTTTTTGGTTTCTTTCATGAAATAGGTTGAAATGATGATTTTCTCTGAAATTTTTTTGCAGGGATAGCTCTGATATGCTTCAGCAAAGGAGACCAGGGCTGCACTTGAACAATTGAAGAACTGAAAATTTTGACATTTTTTACAAAAATGAGGTGGCGACTTGTCTTCAAAACACAATTTTGAAGAGAAGTCCTTATTCAACTGTACAATGGTGAGAATTATTGAAGTGATGATCTATCAAAGGCATCCCTCCGTCCTGCTGGTCTTCTAAGGCTTTTCAAGACTAAATTAACTCAAACCCTAGACCTAGACCTAAAAATCTAAACAATGACTTGTGAAGCTTTATGACTCATCCTAAACCAGCAGTGATATGCATGAGGGGAATGAATGACACAGACCACTCCATCAGAGTTATGGCATGCCTAACGAAATGCAACTGATGAAAACTGGTGGGACACCTAAAACATGAAATGCAAAAAAGAGCTTTGATCTCTGATGGAGGGATAACTAGACCGACTCTAACATATATTTTATGTTCTCTCCATTGTTTATTTTTATGTTTTAAGAATTTGTTTGAAGGTCATTTCTATACAGGGTTAACGCCTACATGGTTAACCCATGGGTTTAGATGACCACATAAGGAATATCGCATTTGATGCAGGCAGAAAGAGGGAAAACAGGTCTGAATGTGAACAACTAGAGAGGAAATGTGCCTCAAGTGGGAGGTGGGAACCAAATGTGATGTTAACTATATGAAACAAGGGGCTAGAGAGTATGGGGTCATCATAGATTTGAAGAAATATTCTGAGCTAGATGAATTTGGGAAAATTATAAGGTGTAGGGGTAGGGTTAGAGATGAGGATAAATGTTAAATTCCACTCATTGCAGAAGTAATGAGGGGTAACTTACCTGGAGGAGAAAAATCACATGTTGACCAAGTTTCCAAAGTCACCCACTCCAGTGCTTCAAACAACTGGGTGAATGACAATTGAGGGCTGAGGGTTATATATATAAAAGGACACACATGTGGGGGAAAGCATTATGAGGTTGCAACTTAGGAGGGATCACATGAGAAGATTATATCAATAATGTGATTTAGTGACTCCATGATTTCGTGTGTGATAGGTCTATGTGAGGTCGCTAGGTTGCAAGTTAGGGTAGGTCGTGAAAATGAGTGATAATACTTAAGCGACTATGAAACCTTACAACCAATCTAAAAATGTGACTTAAATATGGTATGATGGAGAAGGACACAATTTGCAACATTAGGGCTTAGGCTATACACTCATTATGTGACTAGTAACCTTTCGGGAAAACTTAGCTGAAATCCTGTAGATCAAAATTATCCTAAGTCCTATAGAAAAATATGATAAGTAGAAAAGGTATTAAACCTAAGTATTGGCATCGATAAAGGTTTGAAAGTTTAGTTGGGGGGCTCTCCAAAATTTTGATGTAGGTCAAATTTTAGGGTTGTTATAACTACTACAACATATACGATAATTGAATTCTCAATGGAAAACGATCCCTTGCAAAAGGATTTGCTAGCTGATGAGATTGGGAATGTTATAACATTTTTAACTTTACCATTATCCTCTAGAATAACTGGTATAGTCACGATTATGTTGACAATGAGTTTCATGCTACGAGAGTTGTAGTGGATAGTCCATATTTAACTAAGCTTGCAATGCCACAAAAAAAAAAAAAAACTATAGCATGATTGTATTAGAAAAAAAGTAATGAAATATATTTTTGGTGTATGGTCCATGTGGCCATCGCGATGTGTGCTGAAAATACATTGCAAAGCTGCAGTTTATCCTTGATGATAAATTTTGTTGCATTTGTAAACAATAATTCCCTACTATCGCGGTAACTAAGGTCCTAGGAGACTATACAGAGGGAGTAGGGGATTTTGGTAATCTACTAGTTCAGACAAATAAGGGAAAAGTAGGAAATTATTGGTTTCATTTAGACACACAAGATTATTTTGATGATGAGAAACATTAAAAAGTTATGAAATAAATGTGTAGGTTGAGCTTCCATGCCTATGACAATACAAATGGGACTCAAGAAGTACAAACAAAGTTCAAAAAACATGTTCAAGAGTTCAATGACAAAGATCATTTGATGCGACACTTATTTCACGCATATAAAATACATATGTGCTCTTTATGTTTGGAAGGCCAAAAGTATTTTATTTGTGAACAAAAGATTTATACTTGTGCTCAACTAGAACACCATTTAGCTAGAGGGGGCCTAGAAATGGATGGTATCAAGATATAAAGGGGAGGTTTCATGGGTCATCCAATTTTCGACTTTTGTAGGAAACGATTTCATGGAGACGACGAAATTTACTTACACATGTCAAGTGAACATTACACTTTCCACATATGAACAACAAGGCACCTTGGGAAGGTTGCTTATTATTGCAATTATAATGATTTGGAGGAAAATTTTAGTCGAGAACACTTGCTATGTGAAAATATGGATTGCCTTGTAAAGAATGTTTCTTGTGTTTGCATAAGAAGCAGAGTTAATGAGGAATTATGTAATTGAGAATGATAAAGATATATCTCAATCTAAATTCCATGCTACAATTTAAATTCATGTCAATTCTAATAATTAACACCGACGTAAAGAGCATGAGTTGCAACAAGTTGGATGGGGGCAAGGGAAGAGGATGAATGATTGGTTTTTTACAACTAATCAAGCTACCATGAAGCTGATTAATACAAAGAATGTTATACAGAATTTATATGATTTCGGATAAAATTGAATTCCCTGGATCTAGAACAACAAAATAAAAAAATCATGAAGTTTACCTTAGGGAAATTAAAGTATGGGAAAGAAGCCTACCTAGAATCTGTAGCGATCTTTCCTTTCATCCTCACCTATAATCTCCAATTCTATCTCCAAGTGCTATAATTAGAACATGCACACACAATTAAAACAAGCAAAAGATCCACAACATCCATGTAGCATAATATAATATCTCTATTCAGTGAATCAACATGGCATTGAAATACATGAGTGAAAACATAACACAACAAATATAGTAAAACAAGATACTCTTTTATTGACAAGTATAGGAGAGAGTTTACAACCATAAATAGAAACTGACTTTGTAGATGTCGCCCTAATTTGACTTTGTTAGGTGAATAATCTAAGGCAATTAGAGTTAATGAGTTTCTTCTTTCATGATAACTATTTGTGAGGTATGTTAACTTTTCTTCTTAGCACAATTTTCATTTGTTATTATTAGAGTGTATCTTCTTTAGTTAATCAAATAGCTACCAGAACAAAGAGACAAGAACACAAGATGTTGGCTTTCTACTAGGGCCAAAACCTCTCACTCTTTCAAAGGAAAACCTGCACAAAATTCTTTTTGTAGAGATTCCAATTGACGAATACCAAGACCATGACCCTTGACGTATTAGGCCACTCCAAGACCAAGACACCAATCCTCTTCTTTGTCAATGCTAAGTTCATCATCAGTGTTGCACCATTGAGGCCATCACTACTGCACCACTTCATTACTGTTGTAACATCTTTGTTGTACCTTCATCGAGGTCTTCATCAACTAGATCTCCATATTGAGATATGTATATAAGAGTTTCATTTTGATTCACTGAGATCATGACAGTCTCATCATAGTTCTTCCTTCATCGAGATCATAACCATGTTAGGATCATGACTACACCTTGACCGAGAATGTAACTGTGCTCATCATGATTTTACTAAGATCTTCAGTGAGAATGTGATTATGTTCACTAAGATCTTACTTGTCATGGCTATGCTGAGAATACATCACTGTGGAATTACTGAGCTCCTTCTTAACCAATATTGTGAGACTATGTTGACAGTGTGTACCCCTGTAATACCTATCTGAAAACCATAGGGATCCTTCTCCTAAGTGAAAAATTGTACTACTTATTCATTCGAGATTCTTGTACCCTTAAACTTGACCGAGATTTCAGAGATATGCTAAGGTTTTTTCCTCATCCAAAGTTGCAGAGACTTGTCCAAAAACATTTGATTGTAATTCTGAACTTACATTCCTATTTATAGTGGTTTCACCCACATATTAAGTTGACATGACCAAGTGAACTATTTTGTCTTCATTTTTGAGCTGACGTGATGTATTTACTTTGTTTTGTTTCCTTTCATCTTCAAGAGGATTGTGTTTGTCTTGGAGGGCTGATTTAGACACTATATTGACTCATATACATTTCATATTTTCTCAAGAAGATCTCTTCACGACTTTGACTTTTTAATAATAAATCCTAAGGCTCTCAATGGGAGCCACTAATAAATAAAATTCTTTCTCATGAAAACCATGCAATAAGGCATACAAAAATAATTCATTTTCTTGTTTACAAAAATCATAATTACAATGTCATGAAGACCGAACCTAGTTACACTTTCTTCAACACTCCCTCTTAACTAGGGAGGCATTCATGATGGTACTTGGTCATTCTCAATCTGAAGAATTTCTCATAAGAATAATCGGATTGGTAACCCATATGTATAGCATCATAGTAACCAACATTGTTTCCACAACAAGGCCTTGACTGACGACTCTATCTCTCATCATATGAGAGCACAATGTTGGCGAGACCAATGACTATAAACACCTTCATCATTGTCTCTCAAGGTACATACCCACCTGGGTGTTCACTGAGTATGATCTTATAAGACTATTCTTATCTTGGGTTCCCAACCATCAAAGAATATCGATCCTCTTGCCCACTCTTGTCTTGGATGCCCTACACATCCTCAAAGAGAATTAGATGCTAGACGATTACTCAATCCTCCATTCTTTCTTCCAAAGTGAAGACAAGGATGTTGTGTCTATCTCTCCCTCTCAACTGTGGAAGATATTCCTAAGCTCCCCCTGATCAGGAACTTGCTCAAGCTCCCTTTTAATTAGGAACTTGTTAGAGCTCCCTATTAGCTAGGGACTCTTCTATACATCGGAAACTTCTTCTTTGCGGGTCCTTTAGCTACTTGATCAACTTCTCTCCTTGATGTCATGAAATTCAGTTGAGCTTCTTCCTTGTAGGGCAACAATCATCAATAAATTTTCTCATTAGTTCGTCATGTAACTCCATTCTTCATGGGAAGTGGCTTTATTCATATCTAGAAACTTCGTCATATGACTAATTCTTTCTCATCATGCTTCTTTTATCCAAGATTTTAATGTTATTTGTACTTGTATTTAGAACTCTTGTTTGAGTAGCTCTGCATGAACTTATCTAGATATTATTCAAGAAATGAAAACATCATATTAAATCAAATCATACCTTATAAGATGGCACTTCGTCATGAAATCTTCTTGTAGGTATCAACATCATGCATACATTTTGACACATCTCCCATAGATATCCATTGTTAAGGGTCTTCATATTTTCAATCAGAGTCTTCCTATTTTTCCAGGAAATTTTCTAGTTAAGTCTTCTTATTCTTTTGGATGTTGATCACCTTCATCAAGGTTTCATATCTCATGATCTCTTCCATCTTAACACATTCCCTTCCCAGGTGCTTTCAATCAGAGTTTCTTAATTTTGTTCAACCATCTCATATTTCATATGAGGGCATATTATGTTGATTTCATCTAGTGCGTATTATGCCTTCTTGCATGCTTTCAAAGGAGAAGATCTTGTTTCTCTTGATCATGCTTCTTAAGATAGAAGTAATGATCTATGTTACCTGCAACCATACGACATGACATTATAATATTAAACACAAGCATACATACCTTATTTTACCGTTTGTTCATCTAGGCTTCCTCCAGAAGCTTCCTTGATTGAAGTGTCTTCAACCCCTTGATCGGATTCTTCTCTTATGTCACAATAACATCATCCACATATTCTACAAGTTGGAGTTTTTGTTGAAACACTCTCTTCCTTTCTAGATTAGTGAATCATCTGATGAGGATTCCATTAGAGAATCTTGAGGATATTGTATATCTCCATATGGTAGATGTTTCCTTTTTGTCTTGATGTATGATGAACCTTGTCCTCGATGACTTCTTCCTTTCCTTCAATGTTCAATGATATTCCCAAAAGCTATATCCTTCACGTTTGATTGCCATGGATTTTTCCTTCATGATTCCTATGGTGATGTCATGAGTTCTAATGATTCCATGACATGACAATGCATCTTATTATGTTGGACATATCTATAACACAAGATTTGGGAGCTTATGATATGACCCTTTTGAGAGGGATACCATCTTACTCATAGTGGATATTTGTTACTCCCCCTTTCCTTGGCCCCATTTCTTTAGATTCCTCCATCTTTCCAGTGATATGAGCTTATTTGTATAATATTTCCATAGCATTGAATCTTATATATATGTATCTTGCCTTTCTTAATGACCAAACTTGCCTTTCCTTTCTACACATGTTTGAGTTCTTTTAACCTTCAATACTTTTTACATCAACTTATCTTACTCTATTTAACATAGAGACCATAAGTTTTCGAATGAGGTAACTTTCTTATCCCATGGATATTTTTTACCTTAATTGTTAGTGCATTATGTATCAATGATGGTTATCTTCCTTCCTAGATATTGTAGATGGGACCTTATGAAGATATCCTACATCCTTTGATACCCTTCACTTTCATGTAGATCAGATTTCATGTGACCTTCTTTCTTGTACCTTCAAAGAATGAGTTTATCATATACATCTCTTTAATGTCTCCAATTAGGGGATCTTTCATAAGTATCCATTTCCATGAATTCTTTTTATGTGTTTAATGACTTCAGTTACGTAGACGACTATGTTTATCTTCCATCTTCATGCAAGTAATTTTGACGACCCATCCAACCTATAGATCTCCTTGCAATCATGAAGTCATTTTACCAAATTCATTAATGAAAATACTTGATTGAGATGTGAAGATAAAATATTCACCTTCATCATGTTGGAAGTGGTAGATCCATTAGAGCTTCCCCTTGAATGATCTTATTTTAAATGAGAAATCCTTTCCTCAATAGAAAAGGTTGCTTATTTTGATGAGGATGATATGTTGCTTCCCTGGGTGATCTTATTCTAGGGCAAGGAGATGATTCTTTCTTGAAGATGGCCATGCCTTGTTCCTTCAATATATTTTTCCTTTTCTTGTAGATCAGGATTGCTCCTATATTTTTTATCTTTCTCCATGATGATGTAATATTTGTTTTTGAGGTCCTTTGAGCTACCTTACTTTGTAGACAACTTGATGACGGTCTTGGTGGCCTTTTGATGACAGCTATGGAGATAAAATCTCTTGTTGTTGTAGACTATCTCCTTGATTGCATAGACAAAAATCCTTGTTGATGGACATTACTTCTCTGTGAGCTCTAAATGATTATCAAATCAAATCCTATAGCACTTTAACATGTGCTAGACCTATGCAATAAGAAAGAAACAATCTATTAGAGCTAAGGTGATGAAGTCAAAGGAAGGGTGGCAAAGAGACATTCAAGCTTTCAAGAAGGGGATCAAAGAAAGTTGAAGGGCTTTGTGTTTCAAAACCTATATAAAAATTAAAGGATCAGTGTAAAACAATAGTCTACAACAACAAGGGATTTTGTCTATATAATTAAGAAAACGACCTACAACAACAAGATAATTATTCATACAATAAGACTGCTTCGGATCCTTATTTGAACATGATTTCATAGTCTCATACTACCCATAGTGATTGTGCTATGTTATTGACATTTGTGTGCCACAATATGATTAAGTAATCACAGTCAAAAGAAGAGAAGGTAGTTTTCGGTGCTAATTAAGTCTCTCTATTAAATACTGTAATAACCATGGTGCTAGCCACAAATTTGGTGTCATTAAAATCTTTGTTATACCACAATGATCTCAATAACTTATAGTTTGGAGCAGTTTTGGTGCTTGGTGCTCGACAGTGCAAGAGGGTATCAAAAGAGATTTTTGAAAAAGGATTTTAGTTGTTCAACTAAAGAAAGGATATACAATAAAATCACATAAACTCAAAGATAACCCAGAGGAAGCATCAGTGCATCTTCAACATGACCAAGGTGAAGTTTTTATCTTCACATGTTAGGTAAGTATTCTCATTAACCAATTCTGTAAAATGGCTTCATGATTGCAAGGAGATCTAGAGGTTGGATGGGTAATCAAATGTCCTTGCATGGAGTAATTAGGATTGTCATAGTCCTCATAGAAAATAGAAGTCATTGATATCTATGGAAAAAACTTTGAGAGTCAAGCATTGCTTGAGTGGATGGAAAAGGATCAAGGGGCTCATAGGATTCTTATAAAATCAGCCAAAGGTCATTTCATCCCTATGTAGAAGGAGAGGAGACATAAAAGAGATATATGAAATGATGATGTAGTGAAGAAGGTCATATCACTTAGATTTTATTGAAGGTATCAAAGAATGAAGGAATATCTTCATGAGATCTCAATTGAGATATCTGGAAGAGATGATAAGAAGATAATCATCATTGTTCCAACTGATAAGTAAGGTAAAAAATGTCCATGAACAAGAAGGTTACCTCAGCCAAACATTTGTGTCTCTATGCTAGATATAGAAAGACAAGTTGATGGAAAAAGTGTTGAAGGTTAAAGGAATCAAACATGTGCAAGACATAACATTGCTATGGAAATATTATAAAAGGAAATATCATATCACTAGAAAGATGGAGGAATCTAAAGAAAGAGACAAAGGAAATAGGGAGTAACAAATATCTACTATGATTGAGATGGTATCCCTCACAAAAAGGTTCTATCATAAGCTCGTAAATATTTAATTACAACTATGACATGATAATAAGATGCATCGTGGAATCATGGAAGCATTAGAAACAAGAGCTTGAGACATCACCATGGGAACCATGGAGGACAAAATCCATGGAAGAAAAACATGAAGGATATAGCTCTTGGGAATCTCATTGGACATTGAATAAAATGATGAAGTCATCTAAGACAAGACTCATCATACAAAAAGGAAACATCTGCCAAATGGGGATATACAAGATCCTCAAGATTCTCTTAAGGAAATCCAACTTATGGAATTCATGAGATGATGGTACGATGACATGAGAAAGGAAGTAGATCAATGCATTGAATATATTTTCAATGAAGGAAGCTGCTGGAAGAAGCCTAGATGACCTAAAGGTAAAATGAGGTATGTATTCTTGTGTTTAATATTATAATGTCATGTCATATGGTTGCAAGTAACATGGATCATTACTTCTATCTTGAGAAGCATGATCAAGAGAAAAAGGATGTCCTCCTCTGAAAGGATGCATGAAGGCATAAGTCACACTAGATGAAATCAACATAATATGTCCTCATATGAAGTATGAGGTGGTTGACCACAATGAAGAAAATCTTATTGAAAGCTCCTAGGAATGGAATGTGTGAGGAAGGATGAGATCGTGGGATATGCAACCCTGAAGAAGGAGATCAACATCCAAAAGACCAAGAATATTTGATTAGAAAATCTCCCGGAAAGATATGAAGACTCTGATGGAAGTCTGAAAAATATGGAAACCCTTGACTATGGATATCTTTGCAAGATATGTCAATGTGTATGAAAGATGCTGATACCTACCAAAATATGGCATGATGAAGAGCCATCTTGAAAGGTACAATTTGATTTAATGTTATGTTTTTATTTCTTGAAAAATATCTAGATGAGTTCATGCGAGGCTATTGGCACAAGAGTTGTAACTAAAAGTACTACTATCATTCATGTGGAGGATTGAAATTCTTAAAAGAAACATGATAAGGAAGAAGTAGCCATATGACGACAGTTTCAGATATGTATCAAGAAGGAAACTTTCCATAAAGGAATTACATGACAAACCAAGAAGGAAAGTGATCGATGGTTGATGCCCTAAAAAGAAGAAGCTCAACTAAATTTCATGACATCAAGGAAAGAAGTTGTTCAAGCAGCTTAAGTACCCACGAAGAAGAAGTTGTCAATGTGTAGAAGAGCCCCTCGCTAAAAGAGAGCTATGACAAGTTCCTAATTAAAAGGGAGCTTGGGGAAGTTCTTGGTCAAAGGGAGCTTGGATACATTCCTTCAAGGCATGGGCATATCTTCCCCAGTTGAGAGGGAGAGATAGACACACCATTCTTGTATTTACTTTGGCAGAAAGAATGGAGGATTGGGTAATCATCTAGTATCCAATTATCTTTGAGGATGTGTAGGGAATCTAAGACAAGAGTAGGCAAGAGGACCGATATTGTTTGAGGGCTGGGAACCCAAGATGAGAATAGTCTTATAAGTTCATACTCAGTGAACACCTGGGTGGGTATGTACCTTGAGAGACAATGATGAAGGTGTCTATAGTCATTGGTCTCACAAACATTGTGCTCTAACATGATAAGAGATAGAGTTGTCAATCAAGGCTTTGTTGTGGAAACAATGATGGTTACGATGATGTTATACAGATGGGTTACCAATCTAATTCTTCTTATGAGAAATTATTCAGATCGAGAATGACCAAGTACCATTATGAATACCTGCCTAGTTAAGAGGGAGTGTTGAAGAACATGTAAGTCCGATCTTCATAATGACATGATATTTTTAAATGATGAAATGAAAGAAATGAAATTATTTTTGTTTGCCTTGTTGCATGGGTTTCATGAGAAAGAGGTTTATTTGTTAGTGCCTCCAATTGAGAGCCTTAGGATTTATTATGGAGTTAAAAGAGTCAATGTCATGTATGAAGATCTCTTCTTGAGCATATGAAAAATATATATGAGTCAACCTAGTGTCTGTAAAATCCCTCCAAAAAGACAAGCACAATCCTCTTGATGTCAACCAACAAAATGAATTAAATACAATCATGTTGACTCACCTATGGAGACACATCCATTCAGGATGACACGTCGACTCATTTATGGAGTTGAACTTACTGTAAATACCTTTTTGAGATTTTCATATAAGTTTAGTTCATGATCTTAGATGTTTTTGAAATATTCGGTGGTAATTACAGTGGATACAATGAGGTACAATAACTCGTATTCTACGAATTCTTCGGATGAGTACAAGTTTGAAATCCACATTACAGGAGGGCAGAAAAACTCAAATGCATGTAATTACAGTGAATAATTAAATTCTCAACCTTCTTGGCATAATTGTGATGATGAAGATCATGGTGCAGGGAAAGAACATAGTCACAATCTTGGTATAGTTGTGATGATGAAGATGCAGGTGATCTCTCTCTTATACACTCTTGGCACAGTCATAGTCGTGGCATAATACACTCTCAGCATACTAGACATAGTCATGATCTCGGCATAGTGGAAACCATGATCTCAATCATAATCTTGATGAAGATAAGGTCATGATGAATATCTCGATATATACATACATGTCTCAGTATAGAGACCTCGTTGATATGGTGATGATGTCAGTGAGAGTGCAACAATGATCTAGGAGAAGGTACAACAATGATGCAACTATAATGAAATAATGATTACCTTAGTGAAGGAGTAGTGAAGATGATGAACTTAGCAGTGACAAAGAAGAGGATTGGTGTCTTGGTCTTGGAGTGGCCTAATGGGTCAAGGGTCATGGTCTTGGTATTCATCAATTGGAATATCTATAAGAATAATTTTTTGTGGGTTTTCCTCTCAAAGAGTGAGATGTTTTGGCCCTGGAAGAAAGCCAACATCTTGTGTCCTTGTCTCTTTTGTTTTGGTAACTATTTTATGAATTGAGAAGACATACTCTAATTATAACAAGTGAAGAATTGTGCTAATAAGAAAAATTAAAAAAAGCCTCACAAATAGTTATCATTACTAGAATAATCTCATTAACCTACATTTCCCAATGTCAATTTAATATTATGATTCTTCACACTTTGATAATTGCTTGTGATATCTTCTCTTTACTTGAGTTAACTTCTTTTATGTTAGTGTGTTCTTCAATCATCCAACAGTTATCAAAACTATAAGATCAACAAAATGCAAGTACACAAGATGTAGGATCCAAACCAAGGCAAAACCTCTCCTCTTGAGAGGAAAACCATTCAATATCTTCTTATAGATGTTTAATTGATGAATACGAAGATCCTTGACAAAGATACTTAGCACAGGATTACCTCCAAGAAACTTGTCACTACGCCCTACAATCTTCAGCCTTCAAATCATAATATTCTACCTTTGCACTGTATTTCTTCAAATCTCCTCCTTCGCACTGATATGTCACCATCTTTTGGAGATTCTCGGTCTCCTCTTCCTTCGATGTTCTAGGCACAATTATTAGATTCCACTATTCATTTCTTCCTCAGCTTCCACAGTACTTTGTTCAATGATTAGTGCAACCCTTAATTGTTATGACATTGTCTTGTGATAGCCTTTATATCTTCGTTGAGATTACGGTGATAGAATAGACTTAACCCGAGAATATCTTGAGGCATATACCCAATCCTTTGCTTACTGTAATGCTTCCTTAATTCTTTGTTGTTTTTATCAAAGAAGTTTGATGTTTGCTTGTCATTTATGAGGTGAGGACATTCCATATATAGTGACTAGCATTTTCCCTTTAGGCCTGTTAGGGTCCTATAATTTTTATAGGATTTCTTGATTATAGATAATCATTATTATGTTTGAGATGTTGTAAATAATATTTCATCCTACAAATTATTTCCAAATCGACACCAAGTACTAAGATTTAAGGATATTTTTTGCATGAAAATGTTTGGATCAGATCAGACTGTAGGTGTTTTTATCAGAAAATACTGAGAATCAACTTTCCAATAGTATATCCTACGCTCAAATCTGATCCCTGAATTGAAAGATAGGCCAAAATGAAGCTTGCACTTCAAAAGTAGATAAAGGCTTGGGGATTGTTTCTTCTTTATTCATTCATAACTCTATCCATACTCCATTATCCCTCTGTTATCATAATAATTCCCAAACTCTACCCTTAAATCCATTTTCCCTCTGTTTATTTAAAATTCCATATACTCTAGCCTTACTCCATTTTTCCTCTGTTTATCATGAACCCCAAATTATAGCCGCATCCCATTTCTTTATTTTAATCCTTTAACTCTAGTTGCATTTCCATTTCTTTACTCTAATTACCAAACTGTTGTTGTGTTCCCTTTTAGATATTTTAATATCACAAACCATGCCCCATTATTTCTATTATATATATTGAAATATATATAACACACCACCTCCGAGGCATAAACTAGGCCTATAGGTCACATGTCACCATGTCGTAAGTTTCAATATCATCACACCCCCAGAACTCTTCCCTTTGTTGATTGTGATCACGCAGTCACAATCACATGTTTCACATGGAAAGTCAACAAACTCCGCAAATCCCCTCCGCAATGCGATTGCGATCAAGCAAAGGTTAGGCGGATGCAATGAGTTATGCATTGGATCTAAAAGGGATTTCGGGTCCAAGTCTATCTTTCCACTCCTGTGTTCCCCCATCGAATGTTATATGTTATACATTGTAATGAAAACTATGTCAATTCCACCCATGTTAAACGTCGCACACTTCCCCATGCCCGATCGCAATCAACTTTCGTCTAACGACTCTAAAGCCTTTTCAAACCCCCCCACTATGATTCTCTTTAACGATGAGGGGGGGGTCCAAAAAATGGTTTCCCACCACTACGTGTCCTCCCCTTATCATTTCCCCTTGTCCCTATTGACCACCTTCTCCTATGCCAATGTTCACCCACCATGTCCCTACTCCTCGTCCTCCACTGTTAGTTTTCCATGTACATCCTCTCACCTAATCCTAACCCCACCTCCATGTTAGCTCCTGACCTCCATTCACAATGTGCCAACCCAGTGATGGACATCCACTATCCTGAGAGTATATCTATTTACCTTTAGTCCTCAGCTACCACATGGACCCTCCACATGCATCCATTCACAATTTGAAAGAATCAGCCCCCTTTGCTACGTTTATGTATTTATTGAATATTATTGCCTCTTCCCTGATTAAAATTAAGTCCCATATTACCATGATTATTCAATAAACAACTACAATTTAATTTAACAAAAAGGGGAAAATGTTAAAACTAAAACAACAAAGGTAGCAAAGGATAGAGGACAGCGAGGATGCTTTTAGTGCATTTTTAGCATAAAAGACACCAACAAAAGAATAAGGATAGCAAGATAAACATCATTGCATATTCAACACAACAGTCATCAAACAGAATGCACTGGAATAGTGGGACAATGATACACATATGCCAGCAAGACAAACAACATTTCTCATTTAAAGGCTCGGTCACTACCAAAACTCCCAGAAACATCATCAACACTCAGGCGACTGATATTTTTTTAAACAATTTAGTCTATTTTTATACTTTTTGTAACAAATTCTTGAATTTTGTTTCAAGATATTTGTATAGATATTCGTAACAAATCTTGATATTTTAAATCAAGATATTTTTTAATAAACTTATAAATACTTCATCATTTGAAGTAATACAGGTTGGTTTTTTGTATAGAAGAAAGCTATTGTATGTTTATCAAGTCTCAGTGGACTTATCAATAATAAAAAGGACATTCTTCATAAGATTCATGTGTTGGACTATTTAGTGAAGTATTTCTCTCATTGTCTGTGTTATTCCTTTGTTTCCATGCTTATGTTTTCTTAAATCTCAATTATCTCACAAAAAGTTGATGAACAAAATTTATTGAAAAATACACTCTGATTTTGGCTATAGGTAATTTCAATGTTTTCCTTTGATATCATGTTAAGGAATTCTTAATTTCTCTTTAACTTCAATTGAACTTATATATTTTCTTCTATTACATTTCATTTAAATATAAAGGATCCAATTAGTTCAGCTCACTTTCCTTGTGAAGCTCCTTTGAAAATCTAAGACAGATCCTTGATAAGTTTGTAGACTCCATTGCCCAATGGCTCTTCCCTTGCTATTCCAACCAAACCAATTCATACACCAAACCTGGAAATTTCATAACTAGTCTAATATCTAGTACAACAAAGTTAAATCTTATAGAGAGATCCCTCTCTAAAGCTAGTAGGGCTAGATCCCAGCTTCCAAAGTGGTTTGTGGTTACCTTTGTGATTCTCTTCTGCAACCTCAGAAAATTAAAGAGTGCTAAGAAGGCTAACATGAGAACCTGAAACTAGGCCAACATTTCCTTCAGGAGATCATTGTCTTCCTTTTAGCCAACTATAAGAGGAATAGTGACAATTGTTTTGGAGAGTAGACTTTGACTTTATGACTTCTCTATAATATTGATGACATGACAATAAATCCTAAAGACATCAAGAAGAAATCTTTGACCTATGGTAAACTATTCTTTCTCATGAAACCCATAACGCAAGGAACAATAAATTCATTTTTTTCTTCTTTACATAAAATTATAATTACAAGTCATAATGAAAACCGAACCTAGTTACATTTTCTTAAACACTCCCTCTTAACAAGGGAGGCATTCATTTAAATGGTACATGGCTATTCTCAATACTAAAGAGATCTCATAAGAAGAGTCGGACTAGTAACGCATTTTCATAGAATCATTATAACCAACATTGTCACATAGCAAGGCCTTTGACTATCAACTCTATCTCTCTCAATAGATGAGAGCACACTGTTGATAAGACTAATGATTATAGACACCTTCATCATTGTCTCTCAAGCTTCATACCCACCTAGGTGTTCACCGAGTATGACCTTCTAGGACTATTCTTATCTTGGTTCCCCAACCCTCAAATAATACCGGTCCTCTTGCCTACTCTTATCTTGGATTCCCTACATGTCCTCAAAGATTATTAGATGCCAGATGGTTACTCAATCCCCCATTCTTTCTTCCAAAAATGAAGACAATAAAGATGTGCCTATCTCTCCCTCTCAACTACAGAAGATATGTTAACCAATCCAATCTTGTTTCTAAAATACCTAAGCTTCTTATTGGGAAGATATTTTGTCAGAATATCAATAGTTTGATCATCGATGGGGATATATTCCATCTCCAGCATGCCATCTTCTACTAACTTTCAAATTTATTGATACTTTTTGTTTATGTGCTTCGTATTCCCATGAAATACGGGGTCCTCAGATAGTCTTATATAAGTGGTATTATCACAATGTATTACGGTAGGGTACAACAGTCTTGCAAACAGATCAGCAAACATTTTCCTCAACCAGGCCGCTTACCTTCTTACTTCATAGGCTGCAATGTACTCGGCTTTAACACTAGTTAAGGCCACTGTCCCTTGCTTTCTTCTCATGCAAGATACCATGGAGGACCCCAAGCTAAAACATCATCCTCTAGTGCTACTTCCATCCTTCTCACTGCCATCCCAATCAGAATCAGTAAATCCTTCTAGATGAATGTCTTTTCCCTTTTCATACTTTAGGATATAGTGTATGGTTCCCTGTAGATATCTCAATATGTGCTTGGAATCTATCCAATGATCATGTCTTGTCTCTATTTGAAGCTTACTGAGAGCATTCACTGCAAAACATATGTATGGCCCTGTATTCACTAGATACATCATAGAGCCAATTAGTTGTCTATACTTAGTAGGATTCACCACACTAGATTCAGAGTTTCTCAATATCTTCAAGTTTTTTATCATTGGAGTTGTCATGGGTTTTCATTCCATCATATCAAATTTATTTAGTGACTCAATCACATACTTTCCTTGTCCTAGGTAGATTTCATTTGGTTCTTTCCAGACTTCTAGTCCCAAATAGTACTGCATGAGTCCTATATCCTTCATATCAAATTCAACTGCCAACAATTTCTTACATTCTTGAATTCTTTCTTTGACTCTGGTTATTAGAAGATCATCTACATATAGAACAATGATGATGGGTTCATCATTTTCTACTTTGATGTAGAGATTTGGATCTGTTGTGCTTTTTCTTAAACCCAATCTTTGCAAGTATGCATCCATTATGGCATACCATGCCCTAGGAGCTTGCTTTAGGCCATAAAGCACCTTCTTCAATACAAAAACATGAGTTTTTATATCCTTTACTTCATATCCTGTTGGTTGTTCTATATATACTTCTTCATTTATGGTACCATTTAGGAATATTGTTTTGACATCCATTTGATGCACCTTCCATTCCATTAATGCTCCCAGAGATATTAGATATTGAATTGTGGTGTAACTTGCTATGGGAACAAAGGTTTCTTCATAATCAATGCCTTCTTTTTTAGAGAATCCCCAAGCCATGAATCTTGCCTTGACTTTGTCAATTATTCCATCTGTAGTGTGCTTGATCTTATATAACAATTTATAGGTTACCACTGATTTGTCTTCCGATCTTGGGAAATTTTTCAAAACTCCATTCTTCATAGTAGATTGGTATTCCTCATTCATTGCATTATTTCATTCTTGATTTTTGGATGCTACTTCAAGAGTGTAAGGTTCACCTTCAATTAGCTTTGATATGTATGCTGCATATCATGAGTACCTTCTTGGTTTCTTTCTTTCACTGGATGTTCTGCTTGCAATGTGACTTTATTCTTCTTGAAGAGTAGATGCTAACGAGTTAGGTCTCTTTCTTCCTTCAGGGAGAGTGATTGGTTCAATGGGGCCTTCTTCTTCATGATGAGGGACTTCTCCTTCATTAGTAGCTTCTTCCTCAAATATACGAAGATTCTCCTCATCAGAATCGGATGAGAGATCCTTAGATTTCTTGAAGGAAATGATTTCATTAAACATAACATCTTTGCTTACTTATATTTGATGTCCTTCCTTTATGTATATTCTATAGGCTTTGGAAGAGTTGTTATATCCAACGAATATTCCTTTCTTGCTTGCAGGATCCAACTTCTTTATTTTGTCCTTGGGAATGTGAATATATATTGGACACCCAAATCTACAGAGATGATCAATATTAGGTTTCTTCCCAGTGAAGACTTCTTCTGGACTAATATTTCCAAGTGACCCATGAGGGCTTGTTTTTTGATGTACACTGCAATATTTGTTGCTTCTCCCCACAAAGCGTTTGGTAGATCCTGATAATGGAGCATAGCCTTGACACTTTCTTCTATAGCTCTATTCTTTCCTTCAGCTACTCCATTATGCTCAGGATTGTAAGGAACTATAAGCTCCCTCTTAATCTGAGCCTCCTTACTGAAATAAATGGGTTCTTTGGCAGTATATTCACCTCCATTATCTGGTCTTATGATCTTTATCTTTTTTCCATAAGATTTTCTTCCTCCATCTTGAATTATTGAAATTTTGTGAATAATTTTTCCTTGGTTTTAAGTAGATAAACCCAATTTTTTATTGAATTATCGTGAATGAAGGTAACATAGTATATATAACCTCCAAGATATTTGGACATAGGACCACATACATCAAAGTGGGTGAGATCTAGAATCTATTGAGCTCTAGATGTACTATTTTCCAATGGTTTCTTTGCAATCTTTCCCAGGGCATAGCCTTTGCATTATCCTGCATGTTCTTCTTTAAGATTTGGTATCCCATTTACAATGGAATTTAGAGTTGGTATAATATTGTAATGGAGATGGCCCAATCATCTATGCCATAGTTCTCATGGGATTCTTTAGATGTGGACAAGTGCTTGATTTTGAGGAGATGAGAATCTGTATAGTCTACCTTCTCAAAATCCAATAGTTCTAGGTTTTTCAATGATTGAATCTTTAGCCCAAACCACTACTATACCATCTATAAAAGAAACTCTATCTCTTTTTTCTTCCAGTGATGAAACTAAAATAAGGTTTTTGCACAAACCTGGAACATATAGGATGTTTTTTATATGAATATTACCTCCACCTTCTAGCTCAAGTGATGTAGACCCAATTCATTTTATGGGATAGCTCTTGTTGTCACTGAGCTCCATCGGGTATGAATATTTTCCTTTGGACAGAATTTTGAGTTGCTTGTGATACCTAGTCATATGCCTTGAAGCTCCATGGCCTATTACCCATATGTTCTCATCTTGGAATGTTCTGTAGAGAGCTAAGAACAATCCTTAATTTCTTGAATATTTTATATCTTGGGAGGAGAATAATCTATTCCATACTGCCTTGAGGTTTTTCTTGATTAGGCTAGCTAATGATGAATACTTCTTTGCAAGCCTCTTCATGATATAGTTGATCTTCTTCATGCCATTTACAAACCATAGCTCTGATACCATGTTGAAGAATCAAGGGAAATTAGAGTTAATGAGACTCTTCTAGCATGATAACTATGTGTGAGGTATTTTAACTTTTCTTCTTAGCACAATCTTCATTTGTTCTTATTAGAGTGTGTCTTCTTATATTCATCAAATACTTACCAAAAACAAAGAGAAAATAACACAAGATGTTTGGCTTTCTGCTAGGCCCAAAACCTCTCCCTCTTGGAGAGGAAAACACTCACAAAATTCTTCTTATATAGATTCCAATTGATGAATACCAAGACAATGACCCTTGACCTATTATGCCATTCCAAGACCAACACATCAATCCTATTCTTTTTTACTACTGAGAGTATCATCATTGAGTGGATCACTACTGCACCACCGAGATATTCATTACGGCTGCAACATCATTACACTTTCACCGAGGTCTTCACCATACCACTGAGATCTTCATGAGGTATACACCTAGATCCACTAAGATCATGAGAGTTTCACCATAGCTTCATCTTCATTGAGATCATAACCTTGTGACGATGTCTCCATTAATATTGAGATCATATCTATGCTTAAGATCATGACTGTAGAGTGTGTTACTATGAGACCTTCTACATATGAATTATGCTGAGATTGTGTATGCTACTGTGGGATCCCTGAGATCCTTGTCATCACTACTATGCCAATATTTGTGACTATGTTTTCTTCCTATGTCGAGACCTTCATGATGCTATTTAGTCTAAGAAGTCATGTCTGAAAGAGAAACGGTTGACTATATTGCACTAAAGAGGCATTCAATGATCAAGCTAGGGCACATGAGTATATATGCCAAGAAAGCGTAACTAGGTTTGGTCTTCATGACATTGTAATTATGATTTTTGTAAATAAGAAAATGAATTTATTATTATGCCTTGTTGCATGGGTCTCATGAGCAAGAATTTTATTTATTAGCAGCTCCCATCAAGAGCCTTAGGATTTATTAATATATCAAAGAGTAAATGTCATGTATGAAGAAGCCCTTCTTGAGCATGAGAAAGATGTATTTGAGTCAACCTAGTGTCCAGATCAGCCCTCCGATACAAGCACAATCCTCTTGAACAAGTCGGCCAAAAAAATGATATAAAGAGTAGTCATGTTGACTCAAATAAAGTGACACAACGATTCAGTGTCATGTCGGCTTATTATGGAGACATAACTACTATATATACCCTACTGATCTTCACAAAAGTACAGGATAGAATCTCAGATTCTCTGTAATCTCAGACAAGTACTGGAGTGCATACATTTCAGATATGTAACTTGGATTCTCTCGAATGGGTATAGGGATCTAATCTGCATTATAGTAGGACACTATCTCGTGGATAATTTTAGTGAGAAGATTGCAATCTCATCCTTCTCGGTGGTGACAATCTCGGGCTAACTATGACGATGGTATCAATGTCAGAATACAGTCACTATCTCGGTATCAACAGGATGATAAAGATTGCAGTGCTAATCACTGTCTCGACATATTGGATGGAGAATATGCACTCACTGTCTTGGTACAATTGTGATCTCACAAGTAATACATTCTTAGCATACTAAATGCGGTCAAGATCTAAACATAATGACAACCATGGTCTCGGTCATAATCCTAATGAAAACAAGATCATAATGAAGATTTCAGTGCATCAATGAAGACATAGAATCAAGATCATGATGAAGACCTCGGTGCAACTATCATATATAATATATATATATATATATATAATAGATATATATATATACACCTTTAAATGAATATCTCGACGAAGGAGAAGTTGTGGTGCAGTAGTGATGGCCTCAATGGTGCAACAATGATGATGATCTCAGCAATGGCAAAGAAGAGGATCGGATTCTTGGTCTTGGAGTGGCATAATAGGTCAAGGGTCATGGTACTGGTATTCGTTAATTGGAATATCTATAAGAAGAATTTTATGTGGGTTTTCCTCTCCAAGAGGGAGAGGTTTTGGCCCTGGAAGAAAGCTAACATATTATATTCTTGTCTCTTTGTTTAGGTAGTTATTTGATGAACTAAAGAAAAAACATTCTAATATTAAATAATATGATAATAAGAAAAAGTTAGATACCTCACAAATAGTTATCATGCTAAGAAGAATCTCATTAACTACATTTTCCATAGAGTCTTCAACATGGTATCAGAGCTAAGGTATTGAAGTCAAAGGAAGGGCAACAAAAAGAGACATTCAAGGATCAAATTCAAGAATGGAGTCAAAGAAAGTTGAAGGGTTTTTTCAAAATTGAAGGATCAGTCTACAACAATACTCTACATCAGCAAGGGTTTTTGTCTATGCAATCAAGGAGATCGTCCACAACAACAAGAGCTTTTATCCCCACAGTCATCATCAAAAGGCCACCAAGACTCTCATCAAGATGTCTACAAATAAATGAAGCCCAAAAGACCTCAAAATCAAATATCACATCATGTTGAAAAATGTTGGAACCCTAGAAGCAGTCCTGATCTACACTACAAAAGAAGGAAAAACATATTGAAGGCAATAAGGCATGGGCATCTTCAAAGGACCATCTCCTTGCCCTAGAAGAAGATCATCCGACGAAGCAACAAATCATCCTCATCAAAAGGATCAATTGTTTCTATTGAAAAAAGGCTTTCTCATTTGAAAGAAGATCATCCAAGAAGAATCCCTCGTACATCTTCTTCAACCATCATCAACATGATCAAGTGAAGATTTTGTCTTCAAAAATCAAGTATTTTTCATTAATCAATTTGTTAAAATGACTTATGATTGCAAGGAGATCTATAGGTTGATGGGTCATCAAAAGTCCTTGCATAGAATAAGGAGGATGTTCATAATCCTCATAGACAATAGAAGTGAGTGAACATACCAAAGAAAAAGATCTCCTTTGAATTCATGGGAGGAAACTCTAAAGTTCCTCTCATCCCTATGTAGAAAGAAAGGAGACATAAAAAGAGATATATGAAATACTAGAAGATATACTCTTTGAAATAAAGTAAAGAAGGTCATATCACTTAGACCTGATTGAAGGTATAAAACAAAGAAATAATATATTCATGAGATCTAGGAAATATGATAAGAAGATAATCATCAAGGTAACATATATCCATGAACAAAGAAGGTTACCTCATTCGACAAATTTTGGTATCTATGTTCTATAGAATGAAAAAGTGTTGAAGGGCACAATCATGTGCAGAAAGGAAATGAAATTTTGGTCCTCAAGAAAGACATAATAGTATAAGATTCAATGCTATAGAAAGAATATGGAAATAATCCCATATCACCGGAAAGATAGAGGAAGCTGAAGAAAAGGGCCAAGGAAAGAGGGAGTAACAAATCTCTACTATGAGTAAGGTGGCATCCCTCATAAAAGGGTCATATCATAGGCTCCTAAATCTTGTGTTATAAATATGACCAAGATAATAAGATGCATTGTGGCATCATGAAAACACTATAAACAAGAACTTGTGACATCACCATGGGAATCATGGAGGAAAAATTCTATGACAGGAAAACATGAAGCGTATAACTCTTAGGAACCTCACTGGAAATTGCAGGAAAGGAAGAAGTCATCCAGGACAAGGCTCATCATAAATCAAGCCAAAAAGGAAACATATACCATATGAGGACATACAAGATCATCAATATTCTCTGGTGGTATTCTCATCGAAGGGTTCACTAACCTAGAGAGGAAGCAAGTGTTTCATCAAGAACTCCAACTTGTGGAGTTCATGGATGATGTTATGGTGAAATAAGAGAAGAAGCAAATCAAGGGGTTGAAAACACTTCAATCAAGGAAGGTGTTGAAATAAGCCTAGATGACATAAAGGTAAAAAAAGTTATGTATTCATGTGTTTAATATTATAATATTGTGTCATTTGGTTGCAAGTAACTTGGATCATTACTTCTATCCTAAGAAGAATGATCAAGAAAAAAATGATCTCCTCTTAAAGGATGCTGTAAAGCATAAATGAAATCAACATAATATGAAGTATAAGGTGGTTGACTACAATTAAGAAACTTTGATTAAATTATCCTAGGAATGGAATGTGTGAGGGACGAAGAGATCATGAGATATGCA
Organism: Pinus taeda; assembly: GCA_000404065.3. Lineage (NCBI taxonomy): Eukaryota > Viridiplantae > Streptophyta > Pinopsida > Pinales > Pinaceae > Pinus > Pinus taeda. The sequence goes on along the minus strand of APFE031184734.1, from coordinate 16,089 downwards.
ACCTTGATGAAGGCGATCAACATCCAAAAGACCAAGAAGACTTGACTAGGAAATCTCTCAGAGAAATATAAAGACTCTCATGGAAATGATGAAGGCCCTTGACAATGGATTTCTTTGGGAAATGTTTCAACATGTATGTAGGATGTTAAAACCTACAGAAATATGTCATGATGAAGAGCCATCTCGTAAGGTATGATTTGATTTAATATTATGTTTTGATTTCTTGGATAATATCTGGATAAGTTCATGCAGGTCTACTCGAACAAGAGTTGTAAATACAAGTACAACTAGCACTCATGTGGTGGATGGAAGAAGCATGATGAGAAATAAGTATTCATGTGATGAAGGTTCCATATATGAAGAAGGCTACTTTCTAGGAAGAAAGGAATGACATGACAAAATAATGAGGAAAGTAATCGATGGTTGTTGCCCTACAAGGAAGAAGCTCAACTGAATTTCATGACATCAAGGAGAGAAGTTGATTAAGCAACTGAAGGACCCATGAAGAAGAAGTTGTTGATGAATAGAAAATTACCTAGCTAAGAGGGAGCTCTGAAAAGTTCTTGATTAAAAGGGAGCTTGGGCAAGTTCCTGGTCAAAGGGATCTTGGGCATATCTTCCCCAGTTGAGAGGAAGAGATAGACACAACATTCTTTTTTTCACTTTGGAAGAAAGAATGGAGGATTGGGTAATAATATGGCATCTGATGCTCTTTAAGGATGTGTAGGGCATCAAAGACAAGAGTAGGAAAGAGGACCGATATTCTTTGAGGGATGGGAACCCAAGATAAGAATAGTGCTAGAAGGCTATACACATAGAACACCCGGGATGGTATGTACCTTGAGAGACAAAGATGAAGGTGTCTATAGTCATTGGTCTCACCAACATTATGCTTTGATATGACGAGAGATAGAGCTGTCAATCAAGGCCTTGTTGTGGAAAAAATGTTGGTTACTATGATGCTATACAGATGGGTTACCAATCTAATTCTTCTGATGAGAAATTCTTCAGATTGAGAATGACCAAGTACCATTATGAATGCCTCCTTAGTTAAGAGGGATTGTTGAATAAAGTGTAACTAGGTTCAATCTCCATGACATTGTAATTATAATTTTTGTAAACAAGAAAATGAATTTATTTTTTTTTGAAGCAAGAGCCAAACCTTCTATTGCATTAATTTAAAAGATAAGTTACAAAGTGTACAGAAACCCGTCAATTAATACGAACGCAGGAGAACAGGTAATCCTGCCAATGAGTAAGACCCTCCAATAAACACTCGAAAGCCCAAAACCCAAGGGAAAAACCCGAAAGACTACAACAAACCAGTGAAAACACCCCCCGGAGCTGACCAACATCAGTGGTCACCCCCGACCACCCAACGAACACAAAGGATGGAAAAGATAAGACGCGCCATCAAGAAATGACGAAATGTCCCATTGGGTCCCACTAAACAGTGTAGACAATCCCAACCGTCCATCCAAGCTGTCAGATCTTATGGCCAGGAGCCATATCGCTACACCACACCCAATCGAACCTTAACGAGTGATGAAGGGAGATTTCTGAAACTGCCACTATGCCATGTGTCATGAGCCTAATGGGATCACTCCCGAAACTGCAAAACCACTTTCCACTTTGCAGACGTGCGATCACCGGAAACCCGCCTTTTGCCAGGATTTCTAGCCCGAAAGCGGAAAGTGGGAGAAAGCCAACTGTTTTACACCATTAATTACCCGTTCTACCTATTCGTGCCATGAAGCCTAAACCCAATCCCGAGTTTATTTGGGAGTTGATTCCGCAGAGTGCCAAACAAAAACCTGGGGATACCGGTTGAAATGCTTCGGGAAAAAGTGAGACCTAAATTGACTCTCCCACCTTCCTGGTTCAGCCTGCTGGGCTGAGGTTGTACAATCTAGTGACATAAATTAGTGCTATTCAACGTAGCCTAAAATCTGAAAACCTCCCTGTCCTCAGCCGCTTGATCCTCACAGATAGCCTTTAGATGACTTGGAGGAATTTATTGCCACTTCTTGGCCATCCCACATTCTGCACTGCACACACCTTGATTGGCTAGTAAGTCCGCAAGCTTATTGGCATTACGATGAACATGGTTGAAACTTATGGTTCAAAGGCCTTGTAGATGAAGTTGTATTGTTTGATAAACCTAGATAAGTTTCAAATTATTCGAGACTCTTTCCGGCCAAGAACCACTGCTGATTCTTTTCACAGCATTGATGGTTATCTTAGAGTCTGCTTCTACAATGATATTTGAGCGACGGTTTTGTGTTAGAAACTCTAGAAACTGCTCCAGAGCCATCACTTCCGCCATGTTATTGGTAGCTCTTCCTAAATGACAGTGGAAGATAAAGATAATATTGCCCTCTTCATCCCTTAAAACTCCTCCATAACCAGCAGTTCCCGGATTGGCTTTGAAGGCACCATAAATGTTGTATTTAAAAAATCCTTTCGGTGGAGGTTGCCAGTAGTCCTTCTCTATAACAATAGATTTATCCCTTTTGTTTGTACCTTGAGGAATTATCCTTAGCAAACCCAGTTTCCTGAGAATGTTCTGCTCTTCATTCGAGGGGGGATTCTTGGGGATATTGGGAACAGTGGAGCTGACTGTCTCTCTGAGCTGTTTCAAGATAACATCAAATAGATGTTGTGGTGAAGACTTTCCATTATTGAAAATTCTTTTATTTCTTTCTTTCCAAATATTCCAGATAATGAAGCAAGGTGTGAAGGCCAGGACAAATTAAGGAATTCATTCTCCATGTAGTTTCTTCTCGATTGGTTTAAGGTATTTGTGATACTTCCTCTGTCCCTATCAGACTGGTGGAAAATTGAAGAGAACAAATCCCACAGCCAGGTTGTGTACGAATAGCTATTGAGAATATGTTCCATTGTCTCCTCCTGCTCCTCACAGAGCTGGCATCTAGAAGGCCCCATGATTCCTCTTCTCCTAATGTTGTCCCAAGTCAAGATTTTCTTGTGATGAACTAACCACATAAAAAGCTTGATCTTCATCCAACCTTGATGCCTCCAGAGATGCAACCAGGTCTTGTCTTAAACACTAGAACCTAGCCCAAGGAGAAAACCTTTTGCTTCATTGAGATTAAAGGCTCCTCTCTTGCTATTACCCCATCTCAATTGATCTTGCGCCTCTGTTACTAAGATCATTCTTTGCTTGAACAAGTCCCCAAGAGCCTCTGCTTTGATTTCTAGGGGCCTGTCCTCTCTGCAATCAATGTTGCTCTAGCTTCTCCACTTTTTGGAGGTATGAGTAAGATCCCTAAAATCCTTTACTTTGATTAACCCTTGGAAATTTGTTTCCTACTTGAGGCTTACAAAATTCTTTGTTAACAACATTGGTTCTTGCTGCCATTTTTCCTCCAAAAAGAGAAAAAGATCTCCTACTCTAATTTCCTAGAAACTGTTCTTTTGAACTAGGCTTCTGTTTTCCCAGGCTCTGTTCCATATGCAGGAACCTTTTATAATTCCAGACATTCTTATGAGATCATTAGTGTGCCAAGAGCTGGCATACTTCTCTTTCCATATCCTGGCCCACTGGGCTTTTGGCTTCTGAACCCATCTCCGCCAAAGCTTGGCTCCTAGAGCTTTACAAAGAATCTCTTGATCATCCAAGCCAAGACCCCCATGACTTTTGGGTTTACATATTTTTTCCCTGGAAACCAAGGCCCATTTTTTCCTTGTCTCCTCCTTACCCCAAAGGAAATCTCTTTGTATGTCTCTGATTTTCTCTAAGACACCTTTGGGAGCTGGGAGAGTAGATAACATGAAAACTGGGATAGATTGCAGAACTGCCTTGATCAGAACTAACTTGCCTGCCAGGTTCAAGGCATGGAAGGTCCAATTTTTGACTCTGTCCTGCAACTTATTAAAAACCGGTTCCCAAATACTCTTTTGCATGGGTCTGGTAGTAAGAGGAACTCCTAAACATTTCGAGGGGAGGGAATCTCTTTGGAAACCGAGAATTATTGAGATATTTCTTTGGATAGAAATGTTAGTGTTTAAGAAGAAGGTTTTGACTTAGAGAGATTAACTTCCATACTTGTAGCGAGGGAAAAATCTTTAAGGATTTGCTTGTAGGCCAATGCCTCTTTGACTGTGGGAATTCCTTGCAGTAAGGTATCATCATTGTTGGTGAGTCAACATAGAACCATTCTCAGAAACTTGAAGACCTCTGATTTTGCCCATTGCCTTGGCCTGCTTAATGGATCTCCTAAGTCCTTCCATCATGAGAATAAAGAGGAAGGGAGAGAGAGGGTCTCCCTGCCTGAGGCCTCTGGAAGGATTGAAGATTTCTGAGGGAGAGCCATTTACCAGAATAGAAAAGTTGGAAGAGGTCACCAGTGCCATGACCCATCTGACCCAGTTGTGGTTGAACCCAAAGGCAGAGAGAACCTTCTTGGTGTATATCCAATTCACCTTGTCATACGCTTTGGCTATATCCAATTGCATGATAATCCTTGCTTTTCTTTTGTTGTTTAGCATGTGAACCACCTCATGTGCTTGAATAATGTTGTTTAGAATCTGTCTTCCCTCCACATAACCTGATTGTTCCTCTGACACTAGCGAGGGAAGGAGAGGTTTGAGTCTATTAGCCACAACTTTGGATATTATCTTATAAACCACATTACATAAGGCAATAGGTCTGAACTTGTCTGCAGTTTGAGCTGAGTCCTATTTGGTAATCAGGGAGATGAAGGAGGTGTTGAGAGCTTTTAGGATAGTTTTACTGCTCCTGGAATCCTCTACCACATTCAAAATATCCTCTTTGACAATATGCCAACAAGCTTTAAAAAAATCCACATTAAAACCATCCGGGCATGGTGCTTTGCCATTCTACATGTCTTTGAGAACCTCGCTAACCTCCTCTTCAGCAACTGGTCTATTGAGGTTAAAATTGTCCTCTCTAGTCACCAGTTTGGGGATATGCCTTGTAATTCCCCTGATGGACTGATCCCTGCCTAGAATGTTTTCCCGAGTGATGTTCCAGAAATGTTGAACAAGCACAACTTCAATATCTTTATGGGTGTTCTGAATTTCCCCTTCCTCATCCTTCATCGTGGAGTTTCTATTATGAGCTCTGTTAGCCATAGTGGATCTGTGAAAAAATATTATGTTCCGCTCTCCTTCCTTGAGCCATTGAACTCTGGATTTTTGTCTCCAAAATATTTCCTCCTATTTGCATAAATTTTCCCAATCTAGACAGTATTTATCATCCAACTCACTTTTGGCTTTGTCAAATCCATCTTTTGTCAGAGCCTGGTTGAGTTCTAGAATTTTGATTTCCACTGATTTTTTTCCTCAAAAATGTTACTGAAATCCTTCTGATTCCATTCCTTAAGTCTGAAATTAATATGCTTTAGTCTTTTATGAAGGAGGTACATCTTAGATCCTTGGATTTGCAAGTCTTCAGACCACCATTTTTCAATGTTACTAATGAAATCCGGGTGGGAGAGCCAGATATTTTCGAATCTAAAGGGTTTATTCCTGGGAGAATCTATACCCTTGATTTCCAATTAAATCAGCCAGTGATCTGAACCTCCAAAAGGAAGCACTCGCACTATTATTTCTCTATTTAGAAGCATCAACTCCTCTAATATCATGAATCTGTCTAACTTAGACGCTACCAGTGCCTCACCTCCTCTTTTATTGTTCCATGTAAAAAGGCCATTTCTCGAATTTGACTCAACCAAATTCATATTATCTGTAAAATATTGGAACGCTAAGGAGTCTTTATTAAGCGCTTTGGTACCTCCTTTTTTTCCAAGATAGATTTGATCATGTCAGAATCACGTCCCGAGATCCAAGGAATTCTAGCCTGTCTGTTCCTGAGGTCAATAAGGGCTTCTAACAATTTGAGTTTATCCTCTATTCTTTGAGGACCATAAAAATTTGAGACCATGAATGTTTCCAACAACCCATCTGGTTGAATGATCACTGAAAGGTAATTTCTTGATTCCTCTGCATCCATAATGCTGACCCTTTGGGGATTCCAAAGAGTGAGAATACCCCCCGCTGTGTTCTCAGCTTTAACCTCTATAAAATCATATCTATTAAGCCATTTGTTGTGTATGTGTCTTATTTTCTGAATGGAACATTTCGTTTCCTGGATGAAGATCATGTCCAACATATCTTGTTTCATTCTATAACTAAGCAATCTTTGTTTTCTTTTACTTCCTAGACCTCTGATATTCCAAGATGTGAACTTCATATTTAAAGAATTGTAAAGGAGTATTTGGTTAGGTCTTTCATCTTACCCAAATCTATCATTAGCTTCTCACACTCCATCAAAAGTTCCTTCTACTTTTTCCGGCCTCTCTTCTTACCCGCATTTCTAGTAGCTAGTCCTGGGGTTGGTTTCATTGTTTTCACTCCTTTGTTATCCAGCTTGTCAGTGGTTATTCCTATTTCTAACCCACTTTCCTGTGTCTTCCATAAAAAACAACTATTGTATTATGTTGCAATCCTCTTGAGGTAATGAATCTATCCCTCCCGTGGTTCCCTGCATCAAGAACCCTTCTTGATCTATTTGTTCCTTTTCTAGAATTTCCTGCAGTTCATGGTCCTCCAGATCTGTTTCACTTTGGGTCATTTCCATATCCATTTATAGTTCAATCTCACTCATCCTAGTCTCTTTCATATTACAAATCTCTTGTGTTATGTTGTAGTTCTCCTCCTTCTCCTTTTCCTTAGGGCCTTCCTCCATTTTTTGATCTACATTTGTCATTTCTTCATTTTCTTCCAATACATGAAACATGTTCAGGTTGAATTTTTGCCCCTCGTTGCGCTATTTCTTAGATCCCTTTCTACCGCCTTTCCCCTTACTTGCCACTTTCTGAAATTTTTCAATATCCTTCACTATATTAGGTTTATCGTTGTTGTCTACTTTACTAAGAGGACACTCTCTGATCAAGTGACCGTGTTCATGGCATCTGCGATATCTGAATGAGATCTTCTCATAATCCACTATTTTGACCCATTCCTCATCAAAAACTTCCAGGATAATTTCATCCAGGAGATCACCTGATAGATCCATTTCTACACAAATCTTAGCATAGGAAGTATATTTACCCCATCTTGTGGCTTCCGAAGCTTTAACAAAACATCCTAATTTATTGCCAATGGCAGCAAGTGAAACATTTTGCCAGTAATTGAGAGGTAGGGCACAAGAGCCTTACCCTAACAGGTACCAAGGTGAAAGTCTCCCTTTCTAGAATGAAGTTCATCATCCACAACCACGTATAGAGGCCCGTTGCTGCAAAAAGTAGGGTCCTCCTTCGAATATTCTATCTTTATCTTCAATATTAGTAAAAGCCATGGTAAAAAAACCCTTTGATCCAAGATGGAGATCAATACTACCTTTGGGCTTCCAATGGTATTTGATCCATGTTTGTAAAGCCTTTTCAGAGGGCCATATTCCCATGAATTTGCAGATTATGGCGTAAGTCCCCATATGTTCCCTATGCGCCTGCAGAACAGGATCATTTAGCACTACTCTAGGAATAATCTATGTTTTGGGTCTACACGGTCCCTTTTGATATTTGTCTCTTGTTCCCTGGCTTTTTTCTTCTTCCTCCTTGTCCTTTGTGTTGTTGTTTTCCTTGGACCTGGCCCCATCTGACTCCTTTTCATTATTTTTTGCCCTCTTCATCAGAACCTCTGACATTACCCAATGGTGACTTGCCTCTGTTGGTTATCGCTTCCTTGTAGGAGGGAGTGGAGCTTCCTCCTCTGCTACGCTCCATAGGTAGCAAACTTAGAGCCCCACTATAACCCTCGCTGTGTGTCCCCAAGTCCGCAGCACCAACCAACCGATTCCCAAGATATTCCTAGACCAAATCACAAGAAAATGAATTTATTAATATGCCTTGCTACATGGGTTTCATGAGAAAGATGTTTATTTATTAGTTTCCCCCATTGACAGCCTTAGGATTTATTAATATGTGAAAGATTCAATGTCATGTATGAATAATCTCTTCTTGAGCATGAGAAATATGTATTTGAGTAAACCTAGTCTCTAGATCAACCCTCCAAGACAAGCACAATCCTCTTGAACAAGTCAGCCAACAAAACAATATAAATAGTAGCCATGTCGGCTCAAATAAACTAACACAATGATTCACTGTCATTTCGGCTATTATGGATACATAACTAATATATATACCCTATTGATCTTCAAAAAAAGGATAGAATCTCGGATACTTTGTATTCTTAGACAAGTACATGAGTGTAGACATTTCAGATAAGTAACTCAGATTCTATCAAATGGGTACAGGTATCTAATCCACATTACAAGAGGACACTATCTTATGGATAATTTCAGTGAGTAGATTACAGTCTCATCCTTCTCTGTGGTGATAATCGTAGCCTAACTATGAAGATGATCTTGGTGCAAGAATACAATCATTGTCTCGGTATAGATGGGATGATAAAGATCACAATGCTAATTACTATCTTGACATATTGGATGGAGAAGCTACACTCACTATCTCGGCACAATTGTGATCTCACAAGTAATACATTCTCAACATACTAAACGCAGTCAAGATCTCAACATAATGACAACCATGGTATCGATCATAATCCTAATGAATATAAGGTAATAATGAATATTTCAGTGCATTAATGAAGACATAGAATCAAGATCATGATGAATATCTCAGTACAAATGTCATATATATACCTCTGAATGAAGAACTCTATGAAGGGGAAGTCATGGTGCAACAGTGATGAAGATCTCAATGAAGAAGCAATCATGGTGCAATATGCATAAACATCTTAGTGGTACAATAGTGATGGCCTCAATGGTGCAACAATGATGATGATCTCAACAGTGACAAAGAAGAGGATTGGTATCTTGGTCATGGAGTGGCATAATAGGTCAAAGTTCATGGTCTTGGTATTCGTCAATTGGAATCTCTATAAGAATAATTTTGTGTAGGTTTTCCTCTCTAAGAGGGAGAGGTTTTGGCCCTGGCAGAAAGCCAACATCTTGTGTGCTTGTTTCTTTTTTTTGGTAGCTATTTGATGAACTAAAGAAGACACACTCTAATATTAAAGAATATGCTAATAAGCAAAAGTTAAATACCTTACAAATAATTATCATACTAAGAATAATCTAATTAACGACATTTTCCCTAGATTCTTCAACACAAATCACACCTCAACATCAACCCTAATGCATGAAAGTGATGTCTCCTTAGGTTTAAACCAATAACATGAGGGCAAAATCAATCTCCAAAAGCCCACCATGAGGCTATGGAAGCCAATAAAAATATAGGATGAAAAGGGTAGTTTAGGATTTACCATCTTAGGCTTGAAATCTACTTATGATGGGAGGATAAGTTCAAGGTATAAAAGATTTGACCATAGGAGTAGGATCAGATAGGAATTCGAGATCTCCATCCAAGGTAAATAGTTAAAATCACCTTCGAATCTTTTGGAAGAGGAAGCTTCAGAATTTCTTTTTATTTTTCCTGAATTTCTAGAATCACTACACCTGCAAAAAGGAGCAACAAGTACTCACTAGCATTGGTGCCTAAGGGAACATCATGCACTAAACGCAATTGACCAAGAGGATAGGAAATGTTGGAGCTAAAAAGCATTGATTTTGAGCAGTTGATTCTAGAAACTCAAGACTTTTTGGAGGATTTATGCTTAAGGCTTTATGAAGTGATGATGACAACATGCTCATGGACATTGCTTGATCGAGTTTGCAGGAATATTTACTAGATGTGACAAAATGGCATATAACAAATATCATTCATGAATCTATGTTGACTACAACTACTGCATTAATTACATTAACCTAGCAATGCTTGAACTTAGTGGAAAGGATGCATTCGGTGTTTAAATCGCAGTGATTTACGATGTCACACATTGAAATTATGAATTTCCCTAGTCATAAATTGCATGTGTAATTTGCAAAAGAACTCACCACTTCCTGCCTCTAATATTTTTTACTGCAATTTGTGATTAAGACCTATCGCAAAACATGAATCACATTCCCAACAACCACCAATTTCTTCATTGTGATGTGCATTTCCCATTTGTGACCTGCGACTTCTTATTTCTCTTATTGTGACTCGCATAACCTAACTACACTTGTCGTTCATTATATCCTAATTTTTTGGATCGTGATTTCAGCTCAGCACATTAAAACACCTACGTTATGTATGTTCATATCCCTTTTATTGGCCAATAGTTAACACCTATATCCCATTTGAAAACTAAGATTTTGTTGGTCGTTCTATTTGCAAGAAAAAAATTGTTTTTAATGTAGCATATGCGCACAATGAGCTCCCTAGATTTGTACAAAGAGAGTTCACTCCTTGAGGTGGCCTTCGATAACAAATATTGTAGGGTGATAGTTCTAAGAAACATTAAGCAACAATGACATGTTGTTTTACTAAATACTCTTGCAATAGGGTGATGTGATCTCTTCACCTTTAAGCTCCAAGGACACAAAGCTATAACATGTGGAATATTTAATAGAACTCCAATAACAAGCTTTCATAGATTCAATGAAAATGAGGGACAGAATAGAGGTCATTGAGAAATGGTTCACTCATCATGCATCAAATAATTGAGAAAATTTATTAGGAGGAACTAAAACTCAATTTAAAAGTGATATTATTAAGGTAGTTAGTGCCTTCATAGTAATCAAACATGACAACATTTAACAATTGTTTTCTTCATTGAATTAAGTGAGAATGAAAAATGGAACCGAGTGAAATTTACTTTTGAGACTTTCTTTAGAGAAAGAGACATGCTTATAACAGAATGTGTTACAAGTCAAAGCTGTCCCAGAGATAGCAGTGTTTCTAGTGATCCACTCACTTTGAGAAAATTTCTTACTCTGCACATATCAATGACTACTTGTCACTATATATTGTTCTACTTGGAAATACATAGTTATAGAGGAGATTCTCCTGTAGGATCATACTTTCTTAGAGTTCTCAAATAATAGGCCATACCATTTTCAGGCATTGTCAAGTTTCTGCCATTGGAGTTGACATTAAGGGACCAAATCTTACAATCTCAATGCGAAAATATATCTCGGAAATGATGTGAGCATGTACTTCTTTGTGAGTGTGATGTAGAGCATCGAGAGAAAAGTTGAAAGTAAGCCAAAAAAATGCAAAGCATGGTTGAGAATAGGTCGAAAAACCTAAAGCATGATTACAGTTGAGTTGAGAAAAATCCAAGACAATGATGATGGTGATGTAGAGGGGGTTAACGGTATAGATACATGTATGAAGATATGATGGTTGAATAGATCATGTACACAAACAACATCCTAGTAGACCAATAGTTGTAGCAGTATGGTACTCATGCATTATGGTGGATGGTTGTTTCTTTATATGGACATCAACATTTTTTTATAATGGTTCTAAACGTCATGTTAGACCAAAGATAGATATTGCTCATCAATATTAAGACAAGTAGTCGTTAAGGAGGATTATTAGAAAACATAACTCCTATTATCTTTGGTGCCCTCATTTGTTCAAGAAAAAGTTTGTTCCTAGTCTTTAGGAAGTGTTATATCTATTTAGATAAAGAGATATCCTCCGTGAACTAAATTTCTATATTAATGTATGATTGAGAGATTTATTCAACTAATTGATTGTCTCATCAATATACTTTCTCTATGCTAAAAAATAATTCATGTATTTGTATTATACAATTATTCGATTAAAAATAAATTTAATTATAACATATTTTTCTAATAAATTTATAAAATCCTAAATAATTAAATACATATACGGCATCTAAAATTTTAATTATAATTTTAATATTTATTTCATAGAATAATATTGTAAAAATATATATAATAAATTGATAAATAAAATTGTAATATTAATATTATAACCTAAATAGATAAGCATTTTCCATCTTAGAATTTTGATATTTCATTTCATTGGTTTCAAAACTACACGTACGCTTCTGACTAAACTGTATGCATTCTTTACAATTTAATTGCTAAAAAACAGTAAGCCAATTACATCATTGCCTAACCACACCTTTTGCAATTGCAAGTTTTTAAACGATTTGAAGAGGGGGTATAAAAAGTTTTTGATTATCAATTTTCCAACAATTTTAAATTATAAAACTATAATTTTCTTAAAATCATGCTCCCCATCACTTAGCGTACTCAGCGTAAATGAAGAGATACTCAGGAAATAACTTATTATTTAATGAGCAACAACTTGGAGCGATAAATGAATAAAAATCCATAAGAATAAACCGTGTAAAGTAATAGAAATTGGCCAACTGTGGTTAGGGTTGGAATTTGGATTTTATTTTATTTGTATTATAATTTTATTTTTGATGTTTTGGGTTTTTAGGGTTTTTATCAAAAAATTTGGATTTTATT